>VWZW01005843.1:1080338-1154583 GCA_013397115.1 Edolisoma coerulescens
CCCCCACACCCCGACACTGCCCGCGGCTCCGCTGGCGACACCCAGCTATCGCCGCTTACAGCCCCGCTTTCGCCTCTCGGGCCACGGGAAAGCGGCTCCTCCCGGCAGCGCAGTGGTAGCCCCGGTCAGGGCTGAATCCTAGGAAAGAACAGGCACTAACGTGAAAAATAAAGCAACGGTGTAGAAAGCTCTTCGCTGCCTTCAAGGCGTTACTCCGTTTAATGCCCGCTGTGCCGTATCCTTGCGAGCTGCCCTGTTTGTCTGCTGTGTTTGGGGAGAAAAGTAGTGGAAACACCAATTTCAAACTAGACTGCACAAAAAGCTGCAGCTACATTTCACCGCCCGGGTCTCCAGTCAAGCATCACATAGTGAACGCTTCATGTTATGACTATTAGTTGTCATGCATAAATGATCTTCAATTAGAGGCTAATCATACTGGCTCCCACAGCAAATCCACAGTCTGTATGTTTTGCTGTGAGCCTGGGAGTCTCAGCTGCCCGAAAGGCAGATGTTTTGCTTGTGTTACCCTTGGTTATGCTGATGAAGAGTTAATAGCATTTGTTCTAAGAATCCTGTGCCATGCTGTGGCAGCACAAATTGGTTTTGTAGTGGGCACGTGGTAAGTAACATAAAGAGCAACCAAATTCCAAAACATCAAAGAGATGTTTACCTTCTGACTGCCCTCTCCTTCCACATATCTTGATGATTTGTATTCAGGTACAAGCAGTTCTTCAGTTGCAAAATACTGTGACCTAGAATTCTAAAGTTTCTGGCAATTCATTTTTAATTTTAGATTTTGTCATATTGTGCCCACCCTCAGCTCACAGATGCATGCTTGTAGTTGCCTTTAAAACTCACCTGCTGTGGCTGTGTGTGGGTTTGGAAGTGGGAAACATAACTATTCAGTTTGGCTAAAGCTACTGCCATGGAAGGTCAGTACATAAACAGGGACTCTTGGGTATCTTCCATACAGAAAAAGAAAATCACATTCCTGTATAAACCTGTATTATTTGATGGTTTCTTTGAAGCATTATTAGTAAAAAAAGAACTGGAAAGGCCTTGAAAACTGTATAATTGTTCCAGATGAGTGAAATTTTTTGAAGACATAGTCAAGTAGAGACAATATGCAAGTGTGGTGCTTGGAGCCCTGTGGTGTTTGAGGAAGCAAGGGAGGGAGAGCGCTGAGTGCCTCATGAACACCAGTTGTATGAATTAGGATGTGCAAATCAACAGAGCTTCCTGCATTTTCTTGCTGCATTGTCAGGTTTAGCATATATTTGTTTCTTTCTATCTGTTCTACGAATATTTGATTGAGTTGCGTGCACATTGTTTCATAAAATATTGTGCTACACAGCAAATGGAGAAGTCAAGGAGGGATATTTATGTCATATAAGTGAAGGAATGCTGCTCAGAGTCTGATGACTTGACTACAGTTCTGCAGCTTCCTAACTGGAAGGTTTTGGGTTTCTTTTTACCTTGACATGGTGCATTTCTTTTTCCTCTAGTTTGTAAGTCATGTGCTCTCCGAAGATTTTCCATCCAGCCTGCCCAGCAGAAGAAGATTCCAAACCGGTATTTGGGCCAGCCCAGCCCCTTCACACACCCACACCTGCTCAAACCAGGTGAGGTTTGGGCCCTGTGTGAGCCAGTCATCGATATTTTCTTGGCTTTGTTTTTCCGAGTGTATTGATTTGGTGACAACTGTCTGTGGTTACAGCTGTTTATGATTACCTTCATTAGCCAGTAATTATATTTAGTAGCTAATTTCCTTATCTGAGATGATACTGATTCCAAAAATAGGCTTCACATATGATGGCTTTCATAGCTTCTTACTTTTTTCTCATGATGCTCTCAGGGTTGTTTACTTGGATGTTGCAGGCTTTTTGTAGCAGTGGCATTCTGGGGGCTCGTTCTGCAAATAAACATGTTTTTTATTAAGAGGGAGTCTTTTGTGCAAGCTGAACTGTCAGAATGCTTCATATCCCATGTCTTCTGAGTCACAAAATAAAGGTGCAGTTCAGCAAAGGTGAACGGGAAGGGACATTGATAGATGGACACCACTTGTCTACAGAATGTGCCCTGTTCAGAAGAGTATTCAATATGAGGAAAAGGAGAAAAGGAAACTTGTGACTATGAAGCTAGACAGTAGTGATAAAAGAGAAGCTGAGGTTGTGCATTTTTTTGAGATTCATGAAAATGAGCATGTAGCCATAAGATGACCACAATTAAATCTAAAAAACAAACAAAAAAAATTGCAGCAAAAATATATTCAAAAATATGTCCAGGAAAACATTCTGTGTTCTTCCATAGGTGGGTATAAAGGGAGAAGAGACAAGTATGTGTGTGTGTGTATATATATATATACACACACACTTCTCTATTTAATTGTAGAATAATTCAGGTCAGAAGGAACCTCACACAGTTATCAGGTTCCCCCTGTGCTCAAAGCTGGGCTAACTTCAGCATTAGATCCGATTGCTTAGGGCACTAATAAATGAGGCTGACTCCTTAAAGTGCAGCTGAAACAGTGGAAGTGAATTCTAGCTCTCCATAGTATTTTTCCATTTTATAAAGGAGAGGTGTTTTCCTTAAAATAAGATGACGTTGTTTTATTGCAATTATTGTTTTAAAAGGCAAATGCCTTTAATGCAAAGAGAATTTCCAGGCCTCACAGTTGAAAGACAACTGGGATCCCCATGTTCTACCCCATTGCAGCTTCTGAAATTCACTGGACTGTGGCAGTTAGAAAGCTGACTGGAATGCGGTGGAACATAGGAAATTTGCAGTATAATATTGCAGAATGTGAGGCCACATTGCATTAAAACAGTTTCTGTCTTCTCTGTCATTTCTACATTTACAGAGTAAAATAAATGTGGTGGGTTTGTTGGGTCTGTTTGGTTCTTTTAAAAAACTTTTACACCTAATAGGTATTGAGGATATAATTAAAAAGGTGTAAAATTTAATGCAAATACAACATATAAAATTTTCTTAAACTCCTTTGTCAAGGAAAAATATTCTGGGTAGAACTTCCCCCTCCCACTGCACTCATGCAAGAATCCACTTGCAGTACAAGTCAAATGTCAATTTTTGTTCTAGAATTGTCACTTTGTAATACATGAAAGAGGAAGAAAAGATTATGAAAGTGGAGAGTTAACAAACAGTATCAAAATGCAGTCTATGTCAAAGTAGGGTGTTAGCCAAAGAATGATTAAATCTCTTGTATTAATTTAGATCATAATTAGGGAGTCTCACAATTTTAAAAATACATACTTCAGCTGTTGTTGGTTGTCGTTTCAACTTCAGTCTTGTTTTGGTGAGTATCTTGATTGCTGTACTTCTTTTGGGACTGGAGCAGTTGAAAGAGTATTTTCATCTAAGAGATCGTTTGTTTAGTTAGTGTTATTAGAAGTATAGTATTTAACTGTGGAAAAATCTGAATTGTTAAATGTTGAGAAAAGCTACATATGCCCTGGAGAAGATCCTTTCCCTTAACAGGAGTCTGATGGCAGCATGCAGTCCATCATTTGTTTCTGCCTGGGATCTTGTGACTGGTTAGACTCTGCAACCTCTGTGCTTCTGCCTGATCTCCCAGAATCTCTGACACTCAGTCTGCCCCTTGTGGTTTAGAAATAGTCACTTTATGAGTTGACTTAGTGTGTGTTTGAACAGACATTCTAGCTTTATCTGATGAAATTAATGCTCAACCTCAGGAGGCAAACTTCTGTTCAATGTCCAGATGCTGTAAAACCCATCAGTTTTTAGCAGTCAAAGTTCAGTTTGCCTTGCCCCTTCCCCTTTTTTTTTAATATGTTCTCTGCAAACATTTGGATGTTTGTCTGAATCTACCAGCTTTTGTGATTTCTACCTTTGCACAGAAATATGTAACACAGCATCCAGTTGGTTGAAACCAATTTCTGTCTTTGCATGATGGAAAACCAGACTGAGTGGGGATGTGCTGTAGGGATGGAAGCTGAAGGAGAGTGAGGGAAAGGCTTGTGGGGGATTACAAGGAAGCCATGCACATGTAAGGCATCTGGGAGTAGGCAGGAATCAGGCACATGACTAGCAAAATACCCTGAGTGCCTTGAATTTCTCCATCTGCTTTGTTTTGTATTCACAGGAGAGGTAACCCCAGGATTGTCACAGGTGGAATATGCTCTTCGCCGACACAAACTGATGGTGTTGATCCAGAAGGAAGCCCAAGGCTGGGATGGTTTGGACCACACAGTGATTCTGCTGTCCAACCCCACATACTACATGAGCAATGACATCCCCTATATTTTCCACCAGGACACTAATTTCCTGTACCTCTGTGGATTTCAGGAGCCTGACAGCATCCTGGTGCTGCAGAGCATTCCTGGCAAAGCGCTGCCATCTCACAAATCCATACTTTTTGTGCCCCGGAGAGATCCAAATCGAGAGCTGTGGGATGGGCCCAGATCAGGCCCAGATGGGGCAATTGCTCTCACAGGAGTAGATGAAGCTTACACCATTGAGGAGTTCAGGCACTTGGTGGCCAAGCTGAAAGGTAGCAAAAAACAGAGGGGCAATGAGATGAAGTGTGGTCTGCAGAGTCTGAATGGTACAGGTTTGGGAGGTGGTCTGTGGCTTACTTCAAGACTAAAATGAACTTGGGGAGGGGCAGGGACTATGGCTGTGACAAAGGCACTTGGAAGTTTGTGTTAACTTGTTGAGGGCCACCAATGGATATGTAGTTTTGAAAATTTCTGACTTTCTTGTGTATCCATGTGAATGCCATCTGCACATCTGTGAAATATTAAGGAACAGGATAAGAAAGACCGGGTTACTGTTTTAGTCATATCTGTTTGCTGACAGAGCCAGAAGCAAATGAAGTATAGGAAACTTGAAGGCTTTTTATTCATAGTAGACTTGGAAAACAATCCGCACAGGGAGCTTGTTAGTCCACTCAAGTTTAGCTAGATGATGACTTGCCCTAGAAATACAAACATTGCTGTCCTTTAGAAATATTCTTCTGCATCTAACATCACCATGTAGCCTCAATACTTACAATCCAGGGGGAACTTAACTGCATTATAAAATGAAGCTGAAGAAGGCTCATGACGATATGATAAGTGCAAGTGTGACCTTGGAGGGGTCACACAACTGGAGAGAGAAAATTCTTGAGTATTAAATACCATATTGGAATCTAGTTACTTTGTTTCAGAAAAGGATGTCTTGAAAATAGGTAAGTCATAGGGCAAAGGATGATCAAAAAAAGCATGAAATGTGTGTGAGATGTATGCTGAACAAACCCCCTCAGCTTGAAAATGAGAAAACAAGGCAAGGTATGAGATGTGTATAGTTGGGGAAAGCACAGAGGATGACTATGAATGATTAATTGCTGGTTTTCTTAATTTAAAAACAAAGGGAACACTGAAGTTATCACACGGCAGGGTTTGGCACCTTTTAAGGTGTAGATCATTTGGAATATCAAAATTAAAATGGAGTCAGAAATTTGTAATTCAGTGGGGGAGAGGTCCAGGAAAAGCGGTAGAGCAGCTAAGGGAAATACTCTTTAATAAATGCCCGGTTTCTTAGACACTTTTTGTAAGCACCTGCTAATGGTTACTGTCACTAAAGAAGGAGGCCCTGAGTGGACATCAGCACTGACTCACCATGGCTTTTCTACTCATTTGCATTTTAAGTGTTCCCATGAGGAGAATGTTGGTGCTAACTGATGTTCTGAATAAATTTCCACTGTGGGTAAAATGTGTTTGTTCTTAGTAAGCTCATCTTCTTTGAATGGCTGGAATAAGCAGTTGTTCCCCCAGGTGTTCTGAGGCGTTGTTGATAATGATCCTGATTCTGTGCAAAAAGGTAAATTGCCTTCTGTAAACTTCCTTCAGTGTGGACATGCTGAATGGGAGAACGATTCAGAAAGTGATGTGATGGCTACTTAGCTTACACAAGTGCGACTTTGACACGTGAACTCCGAATGGATCTGAGCCAGATGCATGTATTCAGTGATGGTTGTAAACCCCATTATTTGCTCAGAAGTGGGGATTTGTCAAATCTACGTGCTATGAATTGGTAATCTTCCAAACTTAGAAGAGATTGCTCGTATTCTGTGACAGTGGAAGTGACTATATAGTCTGTCAACGTAGATGCAGAGAAAATTATTTTTCTCAAATACAGCAACAGATCTCATTTAGGAGGAGTGAGTTAGTTCAGTATGGGGAGGACATTTCTGCATTTATTTTTGTCTGTGTCAACTT
This sequence comes from Edolisoma coerulescens, assembly GCA_013397115.1. Taxonomy (NCBI): domain Eukaryota; kingdom Metazoa; phylum Chordata; class Aves; order Passeriformes; family Campephagidae; genus Edolisoma; species Edolisoma coerulescens. The sequence continues at coordinate 1,086,575 of VWZW01005843.1, forward strand.
CTGTTTTGTATTCCAGGTGAGTCAAACATGGTTTGGTATGACTTGAGAAAACCAGTGCATACAGAGCTGCACTCTGACTACATGCAGCCCCTGGCTGAGGTAAAAGCTCGGAGCAAAAACCACATCCAGGGCGTTCGACATCTCGTGCAAAACCTTCGGCTGATCAAATCCCCTGCAGAGATTGAGAGGATGAAGATAGCTGGCCGGGTGACAGCAGAGGTAATGGGGTTGTGTGCTCTCCAAACGAACCAGTGCATTCCATTGATGAAGTGAGGTGGATTGGAGGGAGAGCTTTGATCTAATCTGTTACTGAACTGCTCTGTCTCAACCGTTGGCTGGGCTTGGCTCCCTCCGCAAGACAAGGAGAAATGGGAAGACTGCTTGGACTACCAGATTCTCTCAAATAGTGTAACTCCAGTGAAGACAAGCCAGCAACTGTTAGACTTAGTTCAAGAGCAATATCTGTTCAGGGCTAGCCTTTTCACTGTCTTCCCAGCTTCCTCTCTGCTTTCCAAAACCATTTTCTTTCCCTTCTATTCCATTTATTTTGAGGAAACAGGATTTCTTGAAGATGTTTCCTATGTGTGTGTCTGCATTCCCCCTTCTCCCTCAAATACGTTTTGAATTCATTGGCCACTTTTAAACAAATCTGACAGATACCTTAAGTACAATTAGGTTTTTGTAAATATTACTGAAACAGATAGCCAGGTAGAAAAGAGAGGCACGGGTTGTCCTCTAAAGGAAAAGCTGCATAAGGTAATCCTATTATACCTGAGGGAATCTGTAGGTGAGACAACTTCTAAAATGCCAAACCATGGGATCAGCCTCAATCATCTAATCGTTTTTTTTTTTCAAAAACTGGAGTCAATCATCCCTTAAATACAGTTTCATAGGGAATAGAGCTTAACTGGTTCTAGTCTTGACAGCACTTTCACCAAAGAAGTTGGTGAAACCTTCTGGTTCTGGGCCAGCTGATTTAGGGCCTTCCTCAAAAGATAACAGGTGGAAAAAAACCACTTCCCTCAAGTTCAGGCTCTTTTGCTAACTGAAAGTCCCTTCTTTTTCACAGGCTTTCACAGAGACAATGTTTGCCAGTAAATCCCCTGTGGATGAAGCCTTTCTGTATGCAAAGGTGAGTACTTTGTAGCTGGAAGTGAGATAGAAGGGCTGGATGTTGGTTATCCTTCCAGGAAACCAGAAATGTCAGATCTCTTTATCATGTGTCTCCCACTGTAGCACATTTCTTCACCCAACTCTTGTGGTTCCTTGGACGCACAGAAGAGTCAGTGTGAGGAATTCTTCAGCTGTACTTCCTGTACCCTTATTTAAGGAGTGCAGCAGTTATCTAAGTTTCTCTCTGTAGATATCTTTTTGTACTATATTGAAATGCAAAACCTGCTAAACAATCGGAGATAAAGTTATTACATTTTCCTATAATATAGGTCTGTTGTACAAAATTTAAGTAGTTATAGCACCTGTTTGTAGCGCCTGCTTCTCTTGCCTCTAGCCTCTTACTACATCAGATTACCACAGCCATCCTGAAGCAGTTTAGATGCCTCTCAGTTACAAAATAATTGGCCTGCACATTTGGTAAGGAACTTTGTAAGGAATTGCAGTGAGATGCCTGTCCGAGAAACATCAGCAGGATTTGACCTTCTGTTACCACATGGATGGGCCTGTGCTGACATGGCACAGAGTTGTAAAAACTACTTTAATTAAAGTGTATTTTACAGATCAGTTTTTCAGTCCAGACCAGGATCATAAAACCTTTGCTCTATGTAGGCATCCTGGAGTGTTCTGGCCCATGTGATTTTGGTAATTATAGAAAAGACATGCTATTAGTATATTGAGGGTCTTTATAGATGTAAGTTTATTAATTTTCACACTTTCATCAGCTTCATCATTCAAGAAAGGTAAAGATCTTGAGGCTTATGTTGCCTTTTTCTTCTATCCCCTCAGACATCAAGGTAGTGCATGCTTTCAAACCTTCTTAGTTCAACAGTCATGAAAATAGATACTGCTGTAAATATGCTGGTACTTGGCAATTTTAAAAGACAGCAACAAACCATGACTGTTGTCATGCTGACATATAGGATCTTCGAAAATTCACAAAGTCATGTGGCAAATAAGAGCGTTACTTTATATAAGAACAGATCCTCACCTGGATGTATGATGAAGTAGTGAATGTTTGAGACAGTATTGAACAGCTTGTACCGGAGAGAGCTTCCCCGAGACCCGGTATAGGCTTGAAAAACTCTTGAAAAAGTGGATTGTTCTGTATTTTTTTTTCCAGAGTTCTTGGAACGTTCAAGACTGCTTTCATTTAGTCAACTCACTTTCCAGTTTCACTTTGTGTTGTACAAATTAAGAGAACAGTTGTAGGACATGAATTATTATGGTTCTAGGGCAGTTAATCACCTGAATCAGCACTAATGGTTTCCTCTTCTCTGAATTGTTACTCCAGTTCGAATTCGAGTGCCGGGCTCGTGGTGCTGACATCTTGGCATACCCCCCTGTTGTTGCTGGTGGCAACAGATCAAACACTTTGCACTATGTGAAGAATAATCAGCTCATCAAGGTAACCTGTGTGCTGTCCAGTAACTTGAAATGCAGTGCTGTGACACAAATATACGTTTCCTAGCTGCTGTTTGTTTTGACTGAACAGATCAAAGCACTTAAATACATATTTTTTATGTGAGCAAGGGAGAAGAATCCTGCCCTGGTTAATTATACTGTCGGTGGCAGATTCAACTTGTCTTTCTTTCCTCTCAGTGCTTGCTGCAGTATTTTCTGAACAGTGCAAGGACTTGCAAATAAGGTTGCAAGATAATTTAGTGAACATGTGTGCTCTCAGAGCAGCTTGCAGTGCTGGGGGCCTCACAAAAAAGAGAAGCCACTGTCGCAGGCAGAGCAAAGGCACTGGAGGGGGGGGGGATCTTCTGCTGTCAGTTGCATTGCTTGGCCTTGCTTTGCAACATGAGGGGCAAAGTGCATTCCTGCTCTGGTGAAGCTGAAAGGCATTTTGGTTCCATGTAGCCCAGCAAAGCAGAGAAGGGGAACAAATAGGGAAGGGATCAGTGTTCAATGTCAAGAGATGGAAGAGTAACATGTTTTGTCTTATTTTGAAGATTCTCATTGAATTGAACCCTTTCCAGCTTTCCTGACAATAGGCCTTTAAATTCAGATATAAGTATTTTCAGGGGCAGTATTCCCTCACTGCTCTGCTCACTATTTACTTTTCAGAGGAGCATATTTTTCCTCTGTCTTAATGCAGGATGAAACTTTCCCACTAGCATTGTCTTTTCTTGAAGCTGGCATGCTAGCAGACCTTGAAATGATCTGCAGAGACAAATGTACAAAAGATATGACAGGCTGCTTTTGGCAGAAAGAAGCCTCCTTTGTTGTTTTGTAATCCAAGGTCAGGCGTGCTGATGTAACTCCAGTTGCTTGTTAAAGTTGTTCAGTTAAATGACTGTCACTTGTTTTTTCCAAAACGATTAAGTAGGAGGTTAAACCCATAAACTTGACTCTTCCTTTGTGTGCTGCTTCCTACAGATCTTGTTTCCAAATAGGCTAACAAAGTGTCTAATTTGGGAGGTATCTGAATGTTTCATTTAGTCTTTTACTTAGAGGGCTTCACTTTAAAGAAAGAGGACGAGCACAGCATAAGGCATTTACTGGACAATCAAACCACAGACTGAATTCCCTTAGTCAATAAATTATTACTTAACTTGTTTAATTGCTTGGGAGATGGCAGGTACTGTAATTTCAGATTTGCCTTAAAAATTGAACCAGCTATTCTGAAAAAGTTAAAAAGTACAATTTAAATGGATAGTTAATGGCTTGTCTATTCAGTGGGATAGTGAGATCTGCTCACTGCTGGTTTATCTGCTGTGTATCTGTTTGTGTCACTTAACTGTACACAATGATAGCAGCTAGCACTGGAAGTAGCACTAGCAGTGCAATTCTGCTGCTTTATTCTTTCCCTTGACATGCTGCAATTATGGCCTGTCATTCCACATCGTGTCTGCTGGCACAGTCATGGATCTGGGGAATGAATCTCTACGTGTAGTGTAAATCTGTAGAGAATTTAATCCAAACTTTTTGAACATCTTACTGCTCTATTTGTTGTGTTAGCCCCTTTAAGGAGGGAAAGCCAGGCAGTGGTTTTGTTCCTGGCCCTTTGTGTTTCTTCTGTGTGACTTTTTGGGGGATGTGTAGTCAGCGATTTAATTGATATGGAACAGTTTCGCCGAAGTGAATTGGAGATCCACATCTCCAAAGTTTTTTCTTCATCACCAGATTCAGAAAGATGCTAGAGCAGTCAAGAAAGTCCGAGAAGAGAAAGGGAAGGTGGTACAAGCTCTTCACCACTGCATTACAGCAGTGATACACTGTCAGATTTTGTGATACAAAGTGATTTTGCTGGGTCCTCGTTATCCTATGACACGGGTAAATTTATAGCTGTTAGTGATCCTGTGAGGAGCTCAGAAATCCTTTGGTTTTGCTGCAAACCCCCTCAGTTTCAGTCACAATAGCTGAGAACTTCAAGTGAAAGGAGTCATAGACATAATTTGCTGGAGTAAGCAATCCAGATGTGAATTGGACTCGTGTCTCAGAGAGCAGAATAGTTCAAGGCAAATGCCTTTTTTTAACTCCAAAGTCTTCATCTTAAAAGTTCAAACACTAGATAAGCATAACAATCAGAGACTACCTTGCAGAGAAACAATTCAACTGGAATAGCCTATTTATAAACAGTAGTACCTGGGGTATTACTCTGCGAAAGGAATTCACATTTCTGCAGCATTGTGAAAACAGAAGCATAACCTCCTTTCCTGCTCTCAGACAGAAAAATCAATTAATAGCTGGACTGACCCACAGAGCATTCTTTCCTGTTATTCTCCAGGATGGCGAACTGGTCTTGCTAGACGGTGGATGTGAATTTTCCTGCTACGTGAGTGACATCACACGTACCTGGCCTGTCAATGGAAGGTATGCTGCAATAAGCTTTTTTGAAGAATTTTGATGAGTTCTTAAGTAATTGATGGATTGAGTGTGCGTTTAATCATAGTTTTACCATGTCCCATTCTGTGGTGCTTCAGAGTAATCAAATTATATGAAGTAATCGTTCAGCTGTATGCCCCACTGCCTCATTAATTACTGCATGAATATGTGTGATTATTGCTATTTTCAGCTATTACAGCATGCTTAAACTGCAAAGAGGGCTTTTGTACATTCAGCTGTGGCTGACTCCAGTTGTGTGTAAGAAAACAGGAGTTTCAGTTGATGTGTACATTGCTCTGCCAGTTGTGAATTTGCTGGTGTGATGTCGCTGTGTTTTTGTTTGATTCCTATATGTTTTGGCTCAAGTATATTCTTTTTCCTGCAGTAGCTTTGCCTTGCTTTGCCTGGGGGTTAGCTTCTCAGCTGAGAAACCATACACAGTGCATTGAAGGGCATGTTGCAGTGATGCTTTGTCTAGCCTTTCATACAAGGAGACAGTTGCTTTGCTTTCTGATTTTCCCCTGCTTCATCCTTGAACTGAATCTGTCCCCAGAATAGGTTCTGGGGACAGAACCTATTTTCTCCTGGAAACAGATTTAGTTGTGAGATACTCCTTTTCTCAATGGTCTTCAGGTTCACCAAACCCCAAGCAGAGCTATATCAAGCTGTCCTGGATATCCAGAAGTCCTGCTTGAGCCTCTGCTCCCCTGGCATGAGTCTGGAAAATATCTACAGTCTCATGCTGAGCCTTATTGGACAGAAACTGAAAGACTTGGGTGTCCTGGAGAGCAGCATCACTGACAGCCATTTCTTCAAGGTACTTCAAGGTTTTTTACTCTAGTTTACCCCTATTTACTCTAGTTTACTCCTATTAATCCTGATTGTTTTATCCTTGCGTAGTGTTAGGGCTTTAGTTTGGGTCAGGAATGCGCTTTCAAGATGTCTTTTCTAATTATTGTCACACGCTGCTTTAATTCATGTTGTGGGTTGGTCTCAGCACAGGAACGAATTTTTCTGAGACAGGGCTAAACTCCAAGATGTGATTCAACTCTTTGGTGCACTGTTTGGTCTGAAGTAACCCCCAGTCTTATATACACATAGTGTGAATATTTGTTCCTTGGCTCTTGCTGTTTCACTCTGCAGATCCATTCCCATTGCTCTGCGCTACTTGCCAGTGCATAAACAGCTTTAGAGCACAGTCTGAAGGGAACTACAGGGACATGGGCACTAGCACAAGATTCTGGGTCCACAGTTGGCTGCAGGCAGTTATTCGTAGTTTTGTGACCTGTTTAACATCGCATAAATCTGCAGTGCCACCAAAAGGTGCAGCCTATTCTCAGTCATTCCACCTGCTGCCTCTTCTGCACCATTTTGTGTCAGTGCTGGGATTCACAGAGCTACCTGGTGAACAAGACTGGGAAACTGGTCTGCCGTGGAGCTGAACCTGCAGATAAATAGGATTGGTTTGCAGTTGAGAGAAGTTTATCCGGTCACTCTCGCTGCAAAGCTGCACGATTGCAGATGCCAATACTGCAAAGATGGCGGAACCAGGTGACGGCAGTACCGCTTTTGGCAGCCGGACAGGTTCCTGCCGGATTTAGTTGCGTGCGGTGCCGGTGCCAAGGCAGCCCCGGTGCCGCCGGCGGACGGAGGGTGTCGTGCCGGATTCTCCCGGCAGGTGGCAGCACAGCCAGACGGGAGCAGCGCCTGCAGCTCAGTCCCCTGGGCATGAGGAGCGTGGGGCAGGGAGGAGTTCTCGCTGATTCCTGCTCTGGAGGGAGGGAGATTAGGATGGTGCGGGGGGAGGCGGTGTCCGTGCCTTGTAGAGGTGGATTAAAATCATGCTGTAGCTACTGAGTGAAATCGGCACAGCATTCGCTCTGCTGTGCATAGGAGACCGCTTTCACAGCCCGGAGCAGCTGTATCCACTGCTGCCAGTTGTGAGGGTCTGCTGATGAGTCGTGCAGGGCTTGGATATTTAAGGGATGGAAAGGGTTGAGGCAGCAAAGCTCAGCGAGTTTCAAATTGACATCTTGCCTGACATGCTGAGATGCTGATGGGTTTGGGCTGTTCTTTTCAGTAAGGGGGAAAGGCAATCTGCAGTGTGCTCATAATAGGCACCTGGTGCTGGTGGGTTTTAAGGGCCATCCAGTTGTAGTAAATGGAAGGCAGCCCCTGGTGACCTAGTCATGGCAGTAAGACTGCTAGTTAAGCACATAACTATTCTGTCTTTTTTTCCTGTCTTTTGTGTTGGAACAAGTTGGGCTGTGTTTAACTGCCTCTGTGACACTTGTCCTGTCTTCTCTTAGGCTGTTCGAAAGTACTGCCCTCATCATGTGGGCCATTACTTGGGCATGGATGTTCACGACACCCCAGACATATCCCGATCGCTCCCGTTCCAGCCAGGCATGGTGATAACCATTGAACCAGGTAAAAGCAGTCAGTGGTGGACAAAACCATGCAACACTGAAGGTAACAGTATTGCCTTTCAGTAGTTAGTTGGTCCTGCAGACCAAAGCATTCAGGTCCTTTCTGGTAAAACTGGAAATTATAGCAGTATTGGAAAGCCTTAAGTTATTCCCATCCCAAAGTCATTACAGTATTAGAAAACCCTATTTCCTTCCCAAACATAGCCAAGGTAACACACAGTGGGAGTAAACTCAGGAAGCAGAGTAGTAGTGCCCAGGCTGTGCAGCACAGGTGAACTGCAGTGCAGAAGAGCAAGGTCTAGTCACTTGTGCTGCGTTCTGTGTTCCTGCCACCAGTCACTGGTAATGTGTCTCAAGCATTGCAGTCTGCAATTATAGGGATTCACAACTTAGCTTTGCAAATTAGGCATACTGTGATGAATCTTCCTGCTTGTCACTAGATTTGGAGCTGTCAGCTGGAAGCTTATATTTAATGCTTGCCTTTTCTCTATTTCTGTTCAGAACACTGTTAAAATCATCATTGTGAATGTAACACTGAGAGCAAGAAGTGTGAAAAGGCCAGGTGGAACTATGGAAGTTTTTATTAATGTGCTAATATCTGTAGGCACAGAAGGACACTTTCCTTTCTTTGCCCACCAACAGCCACGAGTGAGGGGAAAGAGAGTAACTTGCCATATAAAAAATTCTCAGGATCAAACTCACATTATGTGGCTGAAAATCCAACCCCTCTCACCTGGTGGTGCACTAGGGGAAAGGTGGTGTTCTGGAGAGTGTTGTGTGTTTTAATTCCCTTTCTTCTTTCAGGCATTTATATCCCTGAGGGTGATGCGAGTGCTCCGGAGAGGTTTCGTGGCATTGGTGTACGCATTGAGGATGATGTTGTGATAACAGAGGATGCACCTCTTGTCTTGTCTGCTGACTGTCCCAAGGATATCTACCACATTGAGCAGATCTGTGGCCGCAGCTCATGATGCCCCTTCTCTGCCTCTTTCATCCTCCTTGGAAGATGCAGCCCTGCAGGGATGCAGATCCCTGTAGATGGCTGTAGTTGTCAAGTGATGGAACACATGGACAGTTGATGGCTGTTTCCAAGACTGGGGCTGGGCAGGGGAATGCAAAAGGCATGGGTACTGAGGGATGAAAAACCTTTTCTGTGTGCATTTTTCTTCTGATTTATGCTAATGTTGAACTGTTGTAGGACATGGGAGTGGATTCATCCATCTGCTGTGTGGATCCATGTGTTCTGGGGCTTTTGGGGCGTTGAATTTTGTCAGTGCCACCAGATGCATGGGCACGACTGCTGAGACCAAGCCCCCATTTTTCCCCCTTATCAGTAGTTTCACAACAGTCAGATTTTAAAAATGAAGCTTTTATAAATGCTGGTTTGGGATAAGAAAGTGTCAGACAGCTTTAATCTTTATGGAACCACGTAAGGAGAGGGTCTGGTCATCAGGAAGATGGGTTTGGTGGAGAGGTGGTTGTATCTGAAGCCAGTGGAGAATTCGTTTAGTATTTTAAGGCTAAAGATGTGTATAGGCCTTGTTCAGGCATATGCAAAATAGGCCTGCAGCAGGGAAAAACACCTCGTCTGGTCTTTCAGCTTATTGGAGTGTAAGGTAATTTCAAAAAGGACAAATAGGGCTCAGAACGTTAGACATACCTATTCTTGCTGTCTTCCACATTCCCTTCCTTTTGTCCCAAAGGTCCATTCCTTTTCCCTGCTCTGAGTCCCTCTCTACCTTAGGAAGCAGGGCCATGTTGATTATGCTGGACTCCACTGGTGAGCTGTTGGTTGTCACCAACAGATGTGAGGTGTCCAGTTCTGGGACAGTCACAGCACCCTTCTGGCTTATGCTTGCTGTGTGCTGTAAGTGCCAGCAACTTCAGTGTTTTTGAAGAGTCTGCCCTATGGTGAGTGTCAAGTCTTTACATGGCTTTTATATGGAATTGATTGGAATTTAAAGTAATTCTTCTTTTCTGAACTCTGAGGGCATGATAAGAGCTGGCTTTTGGGTTTTTCCAAGTGCTCTGATAATATTTTTGAGGCAGCTGTAAATGTTATTTGGGCTAGACTGGATGAGGAGTAAAGAGTTTTCTACCCTGAACATCAGCGTACCACCCAGGCCATTGTATGCCGTAGTAAATACACCTACTAGAGGCAAGCACAGCATCTGTGTATTTACTGAAAATATTTTGACAATCAGCTATTTAACATGTCTGAAAAATGCCTCTCATCAGAGCATCTCCTGTTATTTACACTTGCTGTTGCATCACCTTATTTCCTTTCTTATGGTAGCTTTTGGTGTTCTTCATCTGTTACTCTAAATTTTCTTTCTCTTCTCTTCCTAGATTGTCTATTTTTGACCCACTATGTCACTGCTTCTAATCAATTTTACTTTCTTATCAACGTCACTGCCTCTTCCCCAGTTTGGCCTGATTCCGCACAGTGAATGTAGCCAGAAGCATGTGGGGAAGGTGGTCAGGGTTCTGGAGTTTGACCTCTGCCTCTGTTGCTGTGTAATCTCTAGCAAAATCTGCACTTTTTTTTTCCTTCTTTTTCTTTTTGGTTTTTTCTGTGTTTTATTTCACTGAGAGAAGGCCAAATGGGCAGTGTCTCGCATCTCTCATTGCATTTAATGTGAGCTGGGTGCACGCACTGGGGTTTGAATTTTGGCACCTGAAAGGCAGCCAAGATATGCCATAATTTTATTTTCTAAACATGACAAAAATAAATGCTTTTACAGGGTTTAGCGTATCAAGTTTCAACTGTTTAAGAGAACCTGCTAATCTCTGATGGCAGCACTTGTTAAATACTCTTGTGTTGCAGTGATAGCTACAGCCTAAAATGTTAGAAGGGAGGCTTCCTAAGTATGAACACAGACCTGATGAATACTTTTGATCTTGTTCTGATCTGTAATACATTTGTTGTTCCAATTACACCTGTTAGAGCTATATCAACTGGGCCAAATCTTGGGGATTTTGGAACTATGTAAGCAGCTTAAAATAATATTAATCTGAGAGATACGTGTGTGGGCTGATCTGCACATCTGCCCATGCATCTAACAGAGTTAATTATCGTACTTACTGTAAATAAGCCTTTAAAATGCATATATAAAAATTATTTTAAAAATAAAACAATTTGTAGGAAGTCATTCCTCAGGCCATCGAGTTGCGTGCTGTTGAATAGATTATGCACCTCCAAAAACAGCATTGTTTTTCAGGGGTATTTATAAATTGTGTGTGACCTGTCTTGGACTCGAAATAACATTGTCAAATGTAGGCACACGCTAATTTCTACTCCTCTCAGGAAAAGCCTGCAACTTGTAAACACCAGTAGATCTTAGGAATGCTGCAAATGAATGTTTCTGTCAGTAAAGAAATGTTTGTGACTCTGCTAAGTGGAGAGTAATGGATCTGCTAGGGCTGCTGAGTGTGTCTGATTTAGGCCATGCATGTTCTGTAGTTCTTCCTTCTGTTCCATGTTCTGTAATTCTTCCACTGTGTTCAGCCATTTTTTCGGCATAAACTGCTGCTGTTTTGAATCTCTTGTTCCATGTAAAGGTTGCATTTTGCAGAAGGTATTAAATCTGCATCTTGTGAACCTAAATTTTTGAAGGCTTTTTCTCACTTGTTGCAGAGATCAATAATCTGTGACCTACACACATGCTGCAGTGTCCCTTGCAAACAACCAAGTCCTTGAACATTTTACACGACTTTCATCAAGAAACTCTGAAGAGCTTGCTTCTCTGGCTGCAGGCACGGCACATACCTGTGGTGTATCTCCCCTGTTGCTGATCCCATCCTGCCAGACTGTCACAGAAGAGATTCCTCGCTCCGGCCACTTGGGTGCAGGAGCAGCTCTCAGTGGTGGCACGAGTCAACAGCTGCTTGATGAGGGCATGGGTGGGATCACGGGGAGTGAAAGAGAAATTGAGGTATACACAATTTCACATGAGGAGAAATTTTATTTCATATGGCACAGGTCTTAAGGGCATCAGAGTATGAGAGACAACGAGAGCCAGCCATCCCTATGGAGAAGCTGCTTTGCTTCCAGAGGAACCCTGAGAGGCTTTTGGCTTTCCCATTTCACCTTCTACCAGGGGACTGCTTTGCCTTGCAGAGAACTAGTAAAGTCCTGTTGTTAAATAGAGTCTGAGCAGAGGTACCAATTTGCAGATTTGCTTCTGTCATCGAAGTGGAATGAAATTTGACATTTAACACAATTTGGCATTCTACCTCTGTGGAAAAATACAGTATGTCTTTCCTAAAATTGCATTCATTATTTTGCAAAGGAACACGGTGTAGGAAGTAGCAAACTGAGGTAGCACAGTAAAGAGAATAGAGATGGAGGGTTTTGGGACTGTACAATGCAATAAGAGAAGAATCAGGAGAAGGTTATGATTTGGAGCTGCGGGGATGTGTGCATGGGGATGGGAGAGCAAGGGGAGAACAACGGGGCATCAACTGGCTATTCAGTATGTTGTCAGAATGGTGCAATAGCTCCAGAAAACTGTTATGCTGTTTCATAACCTTGATTGATTTGTCCTACTCAGTAAGGAGGAACAAAAGAGTCAAATTGTATTGATGAACTTGGTCTTAACAGTTAGTTTAATTATTTATTTTAAAAATCAATAGAATTATCATATGAGAAAGTTTTATGCAGTTTCATGCATTGATTATGTGTCATATTTTAAATACTGCGAAGGGAAGGTATGTTTCTAGGCAAAATCTTCATTATGATGGAGGGAGCAAGGCTGAGGTTACATGCTCTTATGTTATCCAAATTACTGCTGTGGAAATTGAGTAATTACTCCCAGGAGAATTAGCATAAGGTGAAAAGAGTTAGGGTTAAACTTGGAAAAAATATCTGTATGAGCTAAATGACAAAAATATTTTAATTATGATATTTAATACTTTATGTAATTGGATACCAAAACTCTGCACTGACATAAATTGATGGTTTTAAATGTCTTTTAAACTGAGTTGTCCAGAAGCCTGTACAGGCATCTCTTTATTAGTATGCAGATCTAAAGTGCATTTAAGTTTATAATTCTGACATCATTACAGCACATCTGTTAAATATGCTCCCTACATGTGTGCACAGCCTCCACTTGATTAAAAATCATCCTTTGGACACTGTCACAGTGCTGGCACTAGGAGGGTCTATAAAATTCACTGTATTTAAGAGATACAACAATGAATTACATTTTAAAGCAGAATTGAAATGGACAGTGAGGCACCGTGGGCTCAGTGACACTCAATTTCAGCTCCTTTCTCCTTCTCGGCTCCTTTCTCCTCCTCAGTTTGCCTTTCTGCCTTAACTGCCTGGCAGCTCTGAGCCTTCTTCCCTAGCAGCAAGTGGAGCAATGAACCCCTGTCTTCCTGGGACAGCTTGTGCTTCAGCTTACTTCGTCTTTTCTCTGAAGCACCACCCAATATCTGACTAACCAAAACCAGGCTTTGCAGAAGACAGGCAGAAAGGAACAAGGAAGAATTTCCAGCTCTTCCATGTGTGTGTTACCTTCACTTGCTGACTCATACCACATATGCCTTTTTAACAACCATGACAGAGTTATCCATTAACAATGGCAAAGGAAAAAATAAAATTCCTGTTTGGGTAAGCATGACAATGAGATTTTTGAACAAAGGAAAAGTTAACAAGCAAGTTGGTTCTAGACCCAAAAGCGAGAATGTCTACTATAGGCTTCAATATGTTCCTTCCATGGGGATGCTGGGGAAACATCCCATGGGATCCATGGGATGCAGGAGCAATCTGCAGTCTTCGTTTGGGAGCTTTTTGGAAATGCTGGTCTCTGCCCCCTGTGGTAGGGCAGAACTGACAGTGGTTAAAGCTCTGTATTGGGTTTTTTCCTCCCAAGACCATAAAGAGCCTGTGGCTTTCTAAAGGAATCTCAGTTTTTCATAATTCAGGCAGAAATATCATGGCAGCACAGGCTGAGAACTCTCAGCCTGTGGTTCAACTGGAAGTTGTTGGCATTCCAGTGAAAACTTTTAGAAATGCAGTTCTTTCCAGGGAAATAGCTCACTGTGGTTTTTTTGTGAGTAAATCAGGCCAATATGAACAATATTGTGTGAGAGGGAGAGAGGCTCAGCTTCTTTTTATTCCCAGCAGAGCAAGACTTCTGCCTCTGTGTGCCTTTGGGATATTAATGCAAAATGGGATTGCCCACTGATCCAAGTTAAGATTATGTGGTCTGACTTGTACCAGGAAATAGTTAGCAGATGTCAGGTAGTCTCTTATCTTGTGAATATTTTACTCAGGTAGTGCTTAAAGTTTGGGGATAATATACTTTGCTCTTTCAGTCTAATGTGCACAGAGTGTAACATACAACATCTGTTTTGCCTACGGGAGCTACAACCAGCGCCTCTGTAATTAATAGTATTACATCTCCGTCATGAACACACAGCAAATTATTAGAGTCATTCTGAGAAAGCACAGCTGTTAATGGCACAGCAGGGGGTTGGGTTTAAGCTTTCTCTGCAGGCCTTGTTCCAGGCTACAAAACCTGGTGTTCCTGGTACTACCTATGAACACCCTTCCTCACCACCTCTTGGCAGAATGACCGTTTCTATTGGGTGGCCTCTGTGAAGTTTGCATTGGCATTTCTGTGCTGTTGTCCTAATGTGTCATCAGGATCTGCTTAACAGTTTTAACATTGCTTCTTGGATAGATGAGGTTTGATTAGGCATTGGGGATTAGGAGAGTTCTGCTGTAGAGCCAGGTCTGGCTGGCTCCTTGCACACTGTGCCCCTTGGTCCATCAGCCCAGTTGCTCATGTCTTCCTGTCCTCAGTGGGACAGAGAGGCACAGCCCTACTGACAGCTCAAGAATCTCCAGTCCTCACATCCCCATGCAGCTGCTCCTGTCACAGAGGCCTTAGTCTCCAACTGTCCTTCTAACTCTTCCCCCTCTGGGCTTGCAGAGGTACCAGTCTGAAGCCAAAAGCTGTAGCCTCTGGTGTGCTTCTTGCACTGACCAATTGTCAGATTCCATATGGTGCTGCTGAGGCTTCTGTGATGCATTGCAGTATCTGGTATGTATATTGCTTTCTAATTTATGCTTTACCCTCCTCTTTATTCCAAAAGATGAGCTATTTAACAGCTACATGGGTGTTACTGTGGTGACTGTAACCAGGCAAAACCATGCAGTTTGTACTGAGATAGTTCTACATTTGTGGACTTGGAGATGATTAAGAAATTTTCAAGGGCTTGTTGTATTTTTTTGCTCTTCCCTGCAGAACAGAGAGAGGTTTCTCATGATCTTTCAGTTACACACCATGAAGTGGAAAGGTATCATTTATCTTCAAAAGTGCAAGTGTGTTAATATCTATACACAAACATCACATATTAGGCAAACAAACATTGTGACTTCTAGCTAGTTGGAGATTTAAAAGATATTTTCTCCAACCATAATTAAGATTGTTTAGATATTTGACTCTTCATTTCTTTGTGTTTTGTTTTCATTTCTTGTTACATTTAATTTTACCCTAGAAGTTCCAGGGTTTATTATTTTTGGGGTTTGAATAATTGCATTATCTCTGTAATGTATTTTACTGTAAGTCACTGCCATGTAGCCTTAACTTTGCCTCCATCTTCAGGGGTTTTTTTTTCACTTTTATAATATAATTTCCCTGCAGTATGAGGCTTTTTCAGGAGACAGCATTCTGTGATTCTCACCTGAGGAGTGCCTTTGCAAAAAAAGGTGAGAACGTGCTATCTGAAAGATATTATTATTACTCTTGAAGCTTAAAACTGTAAACTGTGTGAGTTGAACCCAAATGTACCATTCTAACTTACATTTTTAGAGATATAAAATTGATCAAGTAGAGCAATTAATGGAAAGAAGGATTGTAGAACAAACTTAAATTCCTAATAAACTAATAACTGTAAATTAATCTCAGCAATTAGATATAAAAGCTATTTTCCTCTAGTGTGCAACTCTTTGAAATTTTAGTGAACTTTAATAATCAATTAGAAGACTGATAAACTGTTTCTCTAAGCTCGTTTGAGACAAGAATTGCACCAAATGCCACATTTCTGAAGGACTCCATTTTTAATGATTCACAAGCTAATAGAGGACCCAGTTGAAATCCTCCACAATATTGCCTATATTCTGTTAATAGAGTCACTGAATGAAAGGGTGGGAGAGAGGAGCCCTTTGATCAAGTAGTTTGAGCACCTTCCTATTACAGCCATTGCATTTCACCTCCTCAGTTTAGTGCTGAGCCTGGTAGTTCATGTATGACAGCAACAGATCCCTCAGTAAGGCATCAAACCTTGATCAGAACGCTGGTGGAGGGAGGAGGATAAGGTGGAGAATGGCTTCTTTCAGTCATCTGCTCCAGCTGTTAACCATCACATCATCAAAAATCTATGCACTTTTTTTTCCCACCCCCTACCCCCAAACAGGCATTATAGGGAGGATAAGGATAGCTTTATATATTTAATGAACCTGCTCTGGGTTCAGTGTAGCCTTGACAGTGGAACTGTGACTGTACTTCTGTAAAAATGTCTACAACCATGAAATTCATTCGCATTTCTCAGAGTCCCCAGAGCTGCACAACAGGGCCATTCACAGTTTAGCAAGAAAGACAAAGAACCAGAGAGGAAAGAAAGAAAATGAGCAATGAAGAGACATATGTGTTGCATTACTCTCCTCTGATAGAAAAGGTCTTGGATGTGTACAAACGCAAAAAAGAAAATCAAGTCTCCTGGAAAATAGTGCCATCTCCTTTTTTTCCTTTTTCCCCTAGAACTTAACATAATCTTGGTGTGTTCAAAAAATTAAATGTAATGATACAAAAGGGGCTGCAAAATGACTCCTCTGGACCTGGATCTGTACTACACTGGGACCTGCCGTGCCTGCCGTTCTTTTTGCCATCATGTTTGTTCCCTTAAAATAAGCAACTGTACAGGACACAAGCATTGTCCAGACATTATCTAAGTCTTCCCTTTATTCCCTGAATCATCTGGCTTTGATCGCAGACTACTCATGCCAACACAAAGTGAAAGAAAAATCCAAACCTGAAGAGTAAGTACAAAGGAGAGAACCAAGTAATCCTGTGAATCGGTGTTGCCTTTTGGGTGACATTCTGCATTCAGGATCTGGTGTATCAGGAAAGGCCCATCCTTGTCTGTGTTCTGTTACATTTGATCACTTTAACCACCTCAATAGCAAAGGTCTTTCCTTAAAATCCTCATTGTCTGTTTGTTGATCTTGCTTCACATTTGAAACCTAACAGGCACAATACAAATTTTGTGTATCTCCAACTTTTTCCCATCCCACTTGGTATACTTGCATTGATCCAGCTACAAAGTATTTCACAGGTAAGAAATACACAGTGGCAGAGATGTTTTCATCCTGTCACCTGGTATTTTCAGAACATTTCCATTGGAAAGCTTGCCCCAGGTTGTATGCTGGAAGATACGAATGCCACTGAGTGTAGTTAAAAGGAGGGGTGACATTTTACAGGATCCATAACCTGGATTTGCCCTGGAAAAAATTTTGGGAAGTTCTGATGCAGGCAGCTTGTCCCAACCCCAAACAATGACCACGAAGATGTCTCTGTGAAACATTATTCCACACCTGGAGGAGAAGGGTTGTGAGCCTGTGTACACACACCAAAGTGTGCTTTTCTGCACACTTCCCTTTTCAATTCAAACAGGGAGAAGCAGATAGACCCTTACATTCCTTTCTTCAGTA
Source organism: Edolisoma coerulescens (assembly GCA_013397115.1). Classification (NCBI taxonomy): domain Eukaryota; kingdom Metazoa; phylum Chordata; class Aves; order Passeriformes; family Campephagidae; genus Edolisoma; species Edolisoma coerulescens. The sequence goes on from VWZW01005843.1 coordinate 1,103,732, forward strand.
ATTAATTCAAGAGAAGTGCCTAAATCACAGAGAAATTGCAAACTGAGCACACAGTGATGGATAATCTCTATTGCTTGTTTTGAATTCATTATTTCTCTATCTTCTCAAGCCAGTCATGTCATTATTTTGCTCTCTTTTCAGGCTCTTCCATTCAGTCTCCTGTAACTTGCTTGCACACAAATCATTATTTCATTTTATCTGGAGGTAGCTGGACTGATGATAATATTTAATCAATTTCAGGAAGTTTTAGAGGTCACCAGCATCAAGGAACAAAAATTTGCCTTAGCTTTTTTATTAAGGGTATTATTTTTTCAGTCGAGTATTATTTTAGGGCAAAATAGAAGCATTCTTGAAATTTATATTTGTTGCAGATATCATATCCTCTTCCACCAATTTTGAAATGGTTCCATAAACCAGAAGATTAAAAACTTCTTTAAGATAAAAAGGAAGAAGTTGATTCTTTATTTCTAGCTTTTTTTATGCAATAAACATATTTTAAAAGAGTAACATTTTAGGCAGAAGATGAACTGATTAAGAAAAGTTAACAATATGAATTGCAATTAATTTTGTAGCTGTTTAATATATAAAATTTTTAAAGTATCCTTTTCACTGCTCCCAGGTGTAAAATCTTCCAAGTAAATCGTTGAGATTAGACTAGTCTTGAACTGCCGTGTTGCAGTCTCTGACTGAAAGTGTGATTTCTGTACAGGCTGCTATTACGTATCATATCCTCAGCTGGTCTCCATAAAAAGGCCAGCTGAAGTATTGCTGAGCCTGTGGAAATAGGAACAAGTGTTTCCAGTGTTATCCCAGCAATGTTTTAGTTGTTAGTAAAGGACTTTTGCTCGCATGAATTCCAGTCTTGATGGAAGTGACTGATGTTCTCTGTCATACTCTAACAAGTATTTGAAACATTAAGTATTAATGATGCATTCAAATGATGGAAAAAATTTCTCCCAGCTGATCTGGCTGCCCCTTTACTGGAAGGATCACTCTCCATGTGAGACTGGCTGTGGCTGTGCTGGTTGGGTGTAACGGGGCAACAGGCTCCCTATGAGCTTTTGCCTGTGAGGCAGAAGGAAATGTCCATTTTGTGAGAATGCAAGGTCTTTCTTGCACGTCTCTATGAATGTGCTAGTGCTAATGGCAGAAGCTACAATTCCCTTTTTAATTAAAATGCTCAATGTTACAATAAAAATATGCTTTCTTCATTTATCCTGCAATTTTAGTTAAAATTAACGAGTGCGATGGGTTTAGCCTAATGCATGCAGTGTTCATGGAGAAACACTTCATCCCTTTGTTACATGGGTAGTTTGTATCTTCTTGGGAGAAAAAGGAAGATTTGACCCTTGATGGCTTTCCATCTGTTTTCTGTGCCTCATGGTAAATTTAAAATAAAAATTATTATTTGCCTTTTTTATACACTCTTTTCCTGACCATTCAGAAGTTGAAATGTCCCCAATATAAATTCAAAGCCAGCACATGGATACATACTCTGCCTTGCACATCTACTCTTTTCCATGCAATATGAACAAAGCATGCAAAGTACTGCTACAATCATCTGTTAAAAAGTATTGTTAAATAGTATTGTTCACAGCCATTCTGTAGAAGTCCTTCAGATGTGTGAGCAGTCCACTGCATAGCCACAATGTTTAGAGGATGGAATGACATTTGTACTACTCATGTTCAGGCTCCCTGAACTTAAACTCAGAGGCAGTTTTTATCAGGTGAGACAGAGGACTCACTTCCATTTCAGAGAAACATACCCTTGAAAATTATATGTATATCTTGGTGGCATATGCCTGTGAATCACAAAGAGAGAAAAAAATTCAACTTTGCCAATTTGTATACACATATTATTTCTTGTCCTGGCAATAATTTGATTTTTTTTAATATACTTTTGAATTTGCAGAGGGATGGTTTCTACAGAGTTCCCTGGTGTTAGTTACATTAGCATTCTATAGGTTGCTCATGTAAACTCTTGAGCTTTCATAGCTCTCAGTATTAGCTTTTCAATATAGCACAGTTCATACTGGCTCTTACTGCTGTCTGATTTTGGTTGGTTTTTTTATGTGGCTCCCCAGCTGCAGTGAATGTGGCCTACACTTGTTTGAAACTTTTCTTGTCTGTGTAAACCTGCTATTGATGTCCTTTTTTTCCTTGCATATTGTAACACTCTAAGAGCTTAACTTGCTTGTATTTGTTATGAAGTTCAATTATTCTAGATAGCAAACCCAGATCTCATACTATAGGTGGGAACCCAGAACTTTTAGATAACAAATGGAAGTCTCTTCTACCGTTGTACCATTATTTTGGTTGTTCCACAGATACAGAAATCCATAGCTAAATTGTAGAAATAAATTATTTTAGTAAATAGTGCTCCTTATTGAAAGAACACATGCAAATAATTCCCAGCCAAATGTTAGTTATTGACTTCTAAGTTAATGCACTTTTTGAAGTGATCCCAGTATCACTCTTCTCTTTTGGGCATCTGAAATTGTTTAAAGCAACATGTGGTTTCTCACCTTTCTATAAGAAAAAGGCAATTTCTACATAGGGTGAAGAAAACTGAAATTTAAATAAAAGTGTGTTTTATTTTGGATATTAATGTCTATAAAAGCAGCTTTCCTGAACAGAGAGAAAACATTTTCTATCTAAAAAGATAGAATTCTTAATAGTTATTCTAGATACATTTCTATGGACAATTCAGATCGTTTTTTTAAAGTCTGTATAAGATACTGAGAGGAGCAAAGCTTATGATTTCACAAGTCTTATAAGGAAAGGATGTTCTCTCTTGTGCATTAATGTGTTTCATCAGAATTCCTGGGTATCTGTCCAGCTATACATAGTAAATATTTCATACACCAATAAAGTGATTCCTCAGCAATTCAACCACTCAGCACAAATGAAGCTTAACTTATGATAGATATCTGCACCTGTTAAACAGTGAAATAGGCTCCTGACATAAGTGATTCTTTCATGCTGTTATTTCTTTAAATTTTTTATAGGTCCTATCTTCCTAGATTCTAATCTTTTAAAGATCGTTATTTCAAAAACATTCCTGAATTTTGACATTTCATACTGAAGAAGGAATATATGTGATTTTGAGCTAAAGTGTATATATGTAGCGTTTAGATCAACACCATTAAAGGAAGGCATAAATTGTGCCTATTACTGAATTAGGCATTTGTTTTGTAAATCTAATGATAAAATCAATATGAGGCTCCATCAGAAAAGAGATCCATCAGCCTCTATCTTGCTAGCATTCAATCAAGAGATTGAATTTGCAAACTTCAAGGGGGAGAGATGTTTCTCCATTTTTTGACAATCCATATTACACTAATTCAGACAGCTTTTACACAGAGCTGCACCAGTTTACTCAAGTGTTGCTTTCAATATCATTTCATTAAATCAAGGCAAAAGGTTGTGTTGACCTTTTAAGTATATATTTAAATCTGATCAGTGGAGCTTAAATCGATTAGGAACTGATTTTAGACAGCTCTTAAGGCAAATAAGTGTGTCCACATGGGGTTCCTCAGGTGTTCAACGAATTGATGTGAAATCCAATTCAAATTAAGCCACTGCAAACAAACCACTATTGTGTTGTACGTGAGACCCAACTGTGCCCTCCAAGTTCTTCGAGAACTTTCTTTCTAACTTGAACAGAGAACCCAAGGGAGATACAGTTAATGGAGTGAAAGCTGTTCATCCCTGTCAGGAAAGGAGGAATGATTGTAAAACACAGTAAAAAGCTTCCAAACAAACATCCAAGGTTCAGCCAAAAGCTGTGTTTGTAAACCTGTTCACTGTCAAATGATGGTTGTTTTTCACTCTTTTCTCTTGGCAGCTGTAACTGTAGTGAACAAGGAAGAAATACCACCACTCACCAGATTCTGGCAGGAGGAAGCCTCCTCCATATCTCACAGGTTTAAAAGATCCAAAGTGAGTTTAAAGGAAATACCCTCTAGTTCATGTTTGCTAGGGATTGGGATACCCAAGGTTTTCAACCTTCAGTTTGCCTTTGCAGGAGCTTTGGTGTAGATTATTCCCCTCCCTTAAAACATCATTGAAGACCTTTGCTGGACTGCAGAGGAGCCCCTTGATCTTCATAGCCCTTAAGTCTACAGGGGGATTTCAAAGATTTTGCTCTCAGAGCAAAGAAATGGGAGATGCAAAATGAACTTCACTCCATATTGATTGGTAATGCAAATAAGATGGAATAAAATGGGTATTTGTAGAAGGGAAAGATTAGCTGATAATTTCTACATTTCAGCAAACCTGTAACCTGGGTTTTAATGACTGAGTTTAGAAACACCAACAATCATAGAATCATACAATAAAATAGGTTGTGAGAGAAAGCAGGGGTGAAAGCAGTAAATAGAAGGAAATAGTACAGTAAATTGAGGGAAAACTGGTTTAGTATAAGCAACTACCTTCATTATTAATCCAATAACACGGGAATGCAAGTTGCACTCCTGAACTTCTGGAGGCTATTGGTCCCTCAACCTCTCCCACCCACTCTTATCCAGATAAATTGTCATCTGCTCCATTTTGCCCTGTCCTAGAACTGAGGAAAGTAAGTGAACAGTTTTCCTTATACTCTCCAAAATGTTTTAATTATTTGACAGTTTTGCTGTATGAAAGAAGAGTTTTAAGGGCTCTTCCTCAGTTTCACACCCCTTTCTAACCAAAGGTTGCTCTTTGACAGGCATTTTGGAGCTCTCTTTGCCAGTCCAAACCCCAGCAGGAGAGAAGTATCTAAATGCAAAGGTAGATTCTTGTATGAACAAAGGGAGGTAAGGGAATGGGCCTTTGTTTTTTCTCCTCCAGGGATTCAAAAGAGTCTCGTGGTGACTGCTGATGGTTTGGTTGTGTGTGGTACCGGTAGATTTCTAGCCTCTTTCCAGCTTTCCTGGTTTCTCAAAATTACTTACAATATTCCCATTCAGACTTGTGCAAGTGATTATCTTGAATGGTTGCAGGCTCAAAAAAGGTTACAGCATGTGAGTGAACTCAAACATAAGGATCTTCCATGTAAACTCATGAGTATTTCTATATATTGAGGTAAAGGAATTAACTCCTTGGTACCAAGTGGAGTAAACTCATAGAACTTTCTATGTGTCTTCCTGAAACCTCCCCAAAGCTGTTGCATCTTGTTCTATTCTTTTATTTTTAAAAGTCTTGTTGACTGCAGGTGAGTGGGAGTGTATTCCTAGTGCTGGATATGGTTCTTTCCTCTTTCTCCTAGCACAGATAGTGAATCCTTAAACTGGGTTGAGAAATAAAATTTATGAACATGGTGAGCAGAAGGAGAAAGAAAAAACCACAAAACCCCCACGACTGGAGGGGAGAGAAGAAGGGTCTATGTCACTTTGCAGTGGTAAATTACCAAAAGCAAAAATTACCAGAAGTAAAAATTACCAAAGCAGTAGGCTCTGCACTTACACTTGCTTCTCTGCTTGCTCCTATTTTCTGCATTTCCTGCAGCTGTCAGAACTGGGGAGCTTCTATCTTCTGATCAGTGAAAGCTCGCTGTCGCAAATTGCCCTTCTTTCCACTGATGTTCTGGAGATCCAGTTGTGCTGAGTTTGGAAATTAAAGGAAATGGTGTTTAACACAGCAAGATACATTCAAGGTATATTCAGTATAGAACTGGCAGAGAGAGCATCTCTTGTGGGATTTGCTGACCTAGATGCTGTAATGAACTTTCCAGTAAAGTCCAAAGCAAGGGTAACCTCAGTATATTGTCTTTATCTAGGCATTCATAACAGAGAGTGGTTAAGTGCCAGAAATACTTTAAATCCTGCCTTTTGAAGACCATCTGAGTTAGGAACCACAACTTTTTGTTCCTGCTGGTATGGGAGGCAGAGGATTGATGGCTCCCTCACTCTTGGCTTTTTTGTAATATCCACATAGTTTTTGTACCAGAAATTGCCATGTCTGCGGGGCAGCTATTTTTTTCCCATTCCTTTGTGTCTTTCTAAGAAGAAATGGTATTAAAAAATTAGTTCATTTTTTTTGCCCTGAAATCACATCTGAACTCCCTTCAACATCCCCCCACCTAAAACCAAATAAAACCAACAGTTACAACAAAACCCACCAAAAAAGTGACAGAAAAAACATGGATCTTTACAGTTTTCAATTGTCAAATGGTGCCTTTGATATGACTACCAGGGACTACAACAAGATGCTTTTACCAACAGCAGCATCTTTCCCATTGTGACAAAGAAGGATGGCAAAGGCTAATGAATTGTGTCTTATTGAGCAGGGCCTGCAGTTAGGAAGTTGATTCCATCAAGAGATCTTTGGAGGAATTTTGGGATACTAAATTTCTTGGGAAAAGAATAAAGAATTAATATGGTAAGTCAAATGCAAAGCTACAGCTCAATGGTTGTCACCTACTGTTCAAAAATCATCAAAATCTTTGACTCAGTGGCGGTAGCTTCCAGACCTCTCTTTTCTGAATTTTTTTTTTTTGGTCTGATCTTAGTGCTTATTCCCTCTGTATTACTCTCTCCCCACATTCAAGACTGTCAGGGAAAAACTGCAGATAAGAATATCTGTAAACAGTGTTTTAGTGTCTCCCACGCAGCAGTCTGGAACTGCCTCCCCTCATGTTTCTGAAGGTTCATGGATTTCCCAAATCAGTAGGAGTTTATTGATTTATATGCAGGCAAGCTTGTGTTGCTACTTTGGTTACTCTTGTGGGTTTTGCTGGCTACTGCTAATTAGCCTGGCAGATCTTCCAGTGTTGCTTGCATGCAGTAGTAAATGAATATAACTACTTGTATTGAGTTACCATAACATTCTCCTTTTTTTTTTTTTTTTTTTTTTTTTCCTTAAATGGATAAAAGGCACTTTGAAAACTCTTGTCTGGGCAATGAAATTGATCCAGACTGTGACCTGATACTCAAATGGTGCGGTCTCTTGCACTTAGACTATCCCATAGCCTCCTGTCATCTCATGCAGTTCATCTGGGATATTCAGGTTAACAATCATCACTCCTTTGCTACTGCTTTCCTGTTAGTTACCCTCTGAAAGGCTTGTCCTCTCAGTTACAATCCTAGCCTGTCTCTCACATCTCATTGGGAACCCAGCTCAGGTCAAAGATTCTTTCTCTCTTCCAAGTCATCACTCTTCCCTGTGCATGCATTTTTTTCTCTGTTGCTGTAGGCAGTCTCACCCTCCTGTTTCTTCAGCCTTGTGAGTAACAGAGGTGCCCAGGCTGCAGCTGACCTAGAGGTGTGGCGCCTCTTGGGCCCACGTCTTGCCTCCCCAGGCTGCAGGCGGCGTGGAGAGTCCGGGCTTCCCCGGGGCCCTCCGTGCAGGCTGGGAGCCTGGCTGTGGAACGTTTCCTTTCCTCTGAGGAGAAGCCGGGATGCTGCTTTCTCTCGGGAGGTGGCAGCACAGCCAGATGCGATCAGCGTATGCAGATTGACGTCCAGAACTGCAAAGGGGTGGCAGGGAGGAGGTGGGGTTGGTGTTGGATTCCTGCCGAGATGGAGCTCCTTAGCTGGGAGCAAGGATTAGGATGGGGAGCACAGGGGTGCTCATGCACAGGAGAGATAGCTTCAAGCCCTTTCTTGAAGCGGAATGGAATCAGCCCAGCATCCTCACGGTAACACACTGGGATCCCTCTGTCCTGACCATGTTTCTCCGTATCAGCTGCAGCTGATTGTCAGGCGTGGTGGGGGGCCTGAGATGCCCACTGTGGGGACGGTGTCATTTGCTGAGCCTACAGGCACAGCCCCAATTGCTTGTTTATTCATGTGTGGGGAAAGGGTCTCTGCAGGAGATCAGGCAGTACGTTATCGAGGGTTTTGCAAGCATTCACTTGTCCTGCAGGCTGCCACAATGGTTGCATGTTATTTTAGCTATCAAGCAGTTTAAGGTAAAATGCCAGGAGAAAGGAAGACTGACAATTAGTCATCATCCCATTAAATGGTACAACCTGCTCCTCTCTCAGAACCTCATCCGTTCTTTTTAGCTAGTTTGGAGGCTCCCATTCTCTCCTGAGGTTTTAGTAATGGATTACAAAGACAGGGCTACTATATGGGGTTTAATGTGACCATCATCTGGAAAACATACACAGAGGCGGGGGGGTTGGGTTTCTGCAGAAAGCAAGCACAGTCTGGTCCAAAAATCTATGGGATATATTGCTTAATCTACCCCTCTGGCTCTGTCTCTCTACTGGAGATGCTACAGAGCCTTGTACAGAGCCTTGGTGGGAGGTTGTTAGCCGACTTCAGGAATTTTGAGAAAGTTTTGTGGCAACACAGAATAACCATAGATTCAGTTTTGCCCCAACAGTAATTTGTGAATGCTGTCTGTGGGCTTGTGCATCCAAAAGCAAAGGGTGCTAGAAATCCCAACTTAGCCAACTCAAATGGTTTTACCAGCATCAGCAACTGGAGGGCAGCCAGCCAGTCAGCCCTACAGTTCTTTAAAAAGTAATAATGTGCACCTGATTTTTGCTCCTTGGATGGCAACCACTGACTAGCAACTAGTCCCATATACCAGGTAATTCCTGCTTGACGTTGCTTAGGGCACTACTGAAGCCACATCTTAAGCAGGCAGCACTAAGAGGGTGAAGCAGAGAAAGGCAAGAGAAAACTTGAGGTTTGTAAGCACTTAGAAAAGAGCCACCTCCCTTTTTTTCCCTCTCTTCGCTCCTGGCAGTCTTGGAAGGCTCATTCTTACTCTCATGAGTCGCTCCAAAGAGTGTTTGAAAGGGCTGCAATTCTCTTCCAGAACGGTTTCTTTCCTAAGTGACCCAAGTGCCCCAGAAAGACCCTGTCACACTGGAGGACTAGTCATGATAACTGCTCATCTCCTCTGGGCTGGGAAGTAGAATGCAAACAGCTCAGGCAGTGAGGACTAAGCAAATCCACTTTTCCTGTCTGCATTTTCCTTCTAACTCAGTTCTGGGGGATCCTCCCACTGCCATGTGGATCCCTCTGCTCTGGAGGGACAAGTTGTGTCAGTATGACCACCACCAGGCCTTCTGCCTGGTCCCCATGCAGGTACAGAGCCAGGGCTGCAAGCAGCCACCCCTCCTGGAGCAGTTCACAGCAGTCCAGTCAGGCACACGCATTCAAAGAGTGCACGCATGGAGGAGGGAAGCATTTGAGGGATAAATCCCACATAGGATAATATTGGTGACTGCAGAAAAATAAACAACAAACCACCAATGGAATGAATGTAAAGGAGAAGGGCAGTGACCAAAATCCGAGACACTGGTTTTGAAAGGTTGTTGGTACCTTGCCTTTTGGAACAATCATTGACAATTGGGAGAGAGAATTTGTCTCATTTTAATTGGGACTAACCATATTCACAGCAGTTGTCACACGTCACCTAGTCTATCTGTCTCCCTGCCTTTTCAATTTGGCAGCCTTTTCTTCCCCTGCGTGTCCCAGAGATTTGTAAAATGATCCATTCTTCAAAGCATCCCTGGTAATTTGGACCACAGTGTTACACTTCTTTTGAGACTGATGCCTTTCAAAGCTGCAGTCTTTCTTCCTGCAGCAGCTTCTGACAACCCTCTATAACATATATCCTTAAGAGGGGAAAACAGGTCTGAGGAGATGCACTTTTCCTAGGAGGAAAGAGATTAGAGAAGGCACTAAAATCAACAGAAAACAGATTATTTCATGTACAGAAAATAAGTAGCTTAGCCCTTTTTATGAAGTGCAGGACTATACTGTCACTAATTTCACTTTGCAAAGTGTACTGGAGATCTCTTAACGCACTTGTAGGTAAAATGTATCTGTATACACAGATCAGTAAATATTAATTAATTAAACACGCAGATATGTGTTCTGTCCTGCATCATGTTTGCTATCTTTTTTGTTTTCCTAAGAACACCACCACCTTTTTAGCAAGACTTAACTCGAGATCTGCGTTGCTACATTGTTTTTGCTGCCAGATAGGCAAAGATAAATCCAGACCACACGATTGCTGGCTGCATGGCTTTTACCCATCGGCAACCACCTCCCCCGGTGACATCAGCTGAGGTGGGGAAAGTATAATTCTATATTACAGTAGTCACTTAAAGTGACAATGAATGTTAACATTTTTCTGGAATGTATATGCCCTAGTCTACATGTTTGTTCAATGTCCTGTTTTCTTACTGGGAAATGTCCTACTGAGGCCATTGCCATACACATCTAGGAATTAGGATTAGAATTAATGCTTCTATTAATAAGAAATCTTGCAAATTCTGCTTTGAAAAGAGCTATTTTCTTGAAGGTAAAAAATGCATTTTCTTAAGCACCCACCTCCCATTTTCAAAATACTCCTTTTCAATAGTCCTGAATAAAGAGCAACAGGATGGAAACCTGAATTTGTTTCCATTCAGTGAAATGGAAGCTTTCCATATAGGTAATGAGAGGTGTTAAAGTGTGTTTACATGAGGGAGGACATTTTTCTTCTTCAAACTTATTGTCTGTGCAACTTTCAGGCTCAGCCTGACCCTGCAAATATTCAGGTATGTGCGTAAGTCAAGGCACAAGCGTTACATGTCTTTCAAATATGAATCCCAATCCAAATATTAAAATTATTCCAACACATCCAACGACAGCATCATCTTGTTCTTACTCCCTACTTTAGGTTTAAATTTATTTGGAGACTGCCAGATACCCCACCCCAGCAAGCACTGGGTCTCGGGAAAAATCTGTATGCACACAGCAAGATGGGTACAATGGAGTCAGACCAGAACAGTGCTGTTGGGCCTAAGTACTTGTGAGAGGTAGAGTACATATATTGCTTCCCTGTATCTGTGCAAGAGAATGGCCTTTCAGTGCTTCTACAACCTCCTCTTTCCCACATCCATGGAGCAGCACAGTGTACAAACAGATTTGGAAGGGGTGAGTCTGCAGAGAGATGACATTTCCAGGGACCTGCAAAGCTGGGTGAAGTTTCAAGACATGCAGTTGTCCTGCTGGGGAGCGTACTGCCCTCAGTTTCCATATCATGGGGAACACTACCATCGACCTTCTCGGGAAGGTACTGACGGAGGAAGCTCCCAGAACCAGCTCCCGTGCCTGTTGTCTCCATCCTTACAACAGAACAGGCAAGGCTTGGGCAGCTCGGGCAGCACCTTTAAATCCATGTTGACTGTAACTATTCCAAGCCCAAACTGCGCGCCATAAGTGTAACCTGGATGCTGCGCGTCCTGCCTCCAGCAATTCCACGTTCCTTTTAAAAAGGAGACTGAGGGAGAACAAAAGGGCTACAGCAGCAACACCACCGGCCTCACCTCGTCCTGCATCGATTACGATGGGCGAAAACAAGCTAGAAGCTTATTGAGGGCTAAAGCCCCTCACGTGATGAGGGCAGGGAGGGAAGTCCCGAAGGATTTTAGTGAGGTGCTGCACCGAGAGCCCGAATACTGCCGGCGGAGCGATGAGGTAACTTCGCGCGGCCCCGCCCAGGCTGCCGCCCTCAGGAGCGCGCTCACGTGACCGCGCCCTCAGCCCCTCCGCCTGCCGGCGAGGGTGCGCGGCGAGAGAGGGGGCGCGACCATAAAATGACCCCTCCCACTCCTCCACCCCCCTGCCCCGCCCTGCCGCGCACGCGCGCGGAGCGGGACGGGCCGACTCACGCACCCAAAATGGCGGCCGCAATGGATGTGGACACCCCCAGCGGGACCAACAGCGGCGCCGGCAAGAAGCGCTTCGAAGTGAAGAAAGTGAGGCCCCCGCCGGCGNGTCGAACGGGACGGAGGAGGGGGCGACTTCCCGCTTCCCTCACGGAGCCGGGCGCCCGGTTCCGCACCGGGGCGGTGGGAGGAGCGGGGCGAGGCCTGCGGGGAGTCCTGGCGTGCGTCCGGGCCAATGGCTGAGGCGGGCCGCCGCACGTGCAGCGGGAGCTGGCCAATCAGCGGGCGCGGCTGGCGGGGGCGGGAGCAGGGGCGCCGACGGGGCCGTGCTGGCCGGGGGTTGCCCTGGTCGGGGCTCCGCCGCTCGCTTGCCTCGGGCGCTGCCGCCCCGACGGGCCTCGGCTACTCTGTACCCAGAGCCTCTGGGCAGCTCGGGCCGGGGAGCAGCGCTGGAGTGCTTCCACCTCCCCATCATCCCCTGCCGCTGTGGCCCAGCCGCCCGGGCTGCCCCATGTGCTGCGTAAAATGCTTTTTACAAGTGTCTATAGCTGACGGTTTTTCTCCTTCTTATTTAAATGGAGCCATAACAACGTGTTAGTCAGCAAATGTTCTCATGCTACCCTGGCTTGCCTTCTCGCTCAGAACAGCCATAATATCGCTCTCCTATCCAGTGCCACCAGTTTGTCAGCTGGGTCATGGTGATGGTCCGAGGCTCTTCACGAGGGTGTAGACAAGGAGGGATAGATTGTGTGGGCTTGTACTAGGGTATAATTTGAGGAAAAGTGACCCCTAGACTGGATATCAGTAAACAATTCCAGTGATTCCTGCTTGTAGATGAGTTTGTTTGAAATGCAGCTGCCATCAGCGATGATGGAAACCCCTGGGTCTGTGCAGAAGGAAGTTTTTGGGTGACATAATTGCTTGTCCTTTGGAAATAGGGACAGGGGTAATGAGAGGTGTAAGAAGTGGCACCGTTTATGTGTCAGTGGCATTCCTCCTCCCTAGCAAAGTACCAAGACCTTTGTTGCATGTGTGGCTCAGTACAGGTCTGTGGGTCATCAGTGTAGACCACGATGGGACAAGAAATTAAGTACTGGAGCATGTGGGAGAGGTTAGGGTGCTGAGAAATTTTATCTCAGCTGCCTTGAAGTATGGATGAAGTCCATGAGAGATGAGTACCTCAGCCAGAAAGCCAGCTAAACTTGAAGTTGGAAGATGGGGAAAGAAAGTAAGATCACTACTGGTGCATGTCCTAAAAGATCTAGTAGTATTGTGAATACTTTTTATATCGGTACTAATGAAAAATTGAAGAGCTTATCAAAGTCCAATACTGCTCATCAATACTTGGAAGTCTGCATTCCTCCTTCAGAGTCCCAAACTGAGGGAAAGCAATGAAAACATTGAGATGGAAATGGAAATGAGTAGAGAAGATTTACTATAGAGAAGATTTACTGTAGTACAGTCAGTACAATTATATACTGAAAAAAGGTAAGGGGGAAAAAATCTATACTGTTTAAGTAGTAAATGAAGATTATCCCGATTACCAGTACAATATTTTGGATTGCTTTGGATGTTTGAAGGCAGGCCCATTTATTTAATGAGTTTACAAAAGACCTGATTATGGGTTTTGTCAGGAGGAATAAAAAGGAACCATGTTTTTCTGCATAGCTTGCCCTAAAGTCCTCAAACCCTTCCCCTGAAGTATCATAGGACAGTGCTATTACTTTTTTATATGTATAAAGGAAGTCTTTGAAAGGTTAATTTGGTAGTACTTTGAAATTTTTATATCCAGTGTTGCTGATAGGTTGTTGCTTATTAACCTTTTGTAGAGAAGCTTATTCAGGAGTCAGTGGAGAGTAGCATTAGAGATTTAGTTCTTGACCCAAACTGCTCTGAAGGGTGATTACTAGAAGAACTGCTGCAAATAATGGGAATTCCTCTTAACAAAAATGGCATCTGAATTGGCCTTTCTCCAAGGGACTGTCCTTTCCTTCAGAATTGAGGATTTGGCATGAGCTGCATCCTTGCCTTTGGATCATGAATAGAAATCCAGATGTTTGCATTTGTTTCACCAAAAAAAAAAAAAAGTGGGGAAGGGGAGACTGTGGGAGTTACCTTGTTTTTGAAGTGGGAAGCAGATATTGGGTCTGGGAGTTTTGTGAGGGGAATGTACCACTGCTTCCAAGTAACCTGAACTCATGATGAAGAATTACTCTGGACTTCTAAGATTTGGGGTTTTTTAAATATTCCAGCTTTTCTATTTCAAAAAGTACACGGGCTCTTGAATAATAGCGAGGATTTCTGTCCACTGTAAATTGAATCAAAACTATGTTTTTCTTTTTCCTCCTCTCTGTAGTGGAACGCCGTAGCTCTGTGGGCATGGGACATTGTGGTTGATAACTGTGCCATTTGCAGAAACCACATTATGGATCTATGTAAGTAAATGGGGGGAACACAGCTGACAGTTTGGACTTGTATGTGATGAACAGCTGAAATTACCCCAGCTGAGGATATAATTCAGCAAAGCTTTCAGTTAGTAACTGAAATCTGCTAATCATCTGCTAGTCTCTATTTTATGTAATGCTGAAGTCTCATAATCTATAACTGCTTTTCCCTCACCCTTTTCTTGTAAAGAGTAGGATTACTTGATGCCATATCAACAGACATGATGCTGCTGAGTGTATTTTGAATGCAACAAAGAGGAAAAGGAGTAATAATAAAGAGGAACTGAAATTATTCAGGGTTGACAGGCTTTGCTTACAGAGAGAGGTATTATATTTCAGAATTGGGGAGGTTGCTATGAGTATCACCTTCTTGATGACACTCATTAAGATGAAGTCTTGTAACACTCTGTGTGTCTGTGTCTGGCAAGGAAAGGCATGGACCAGCAAATTAATTTGACTCCTCGTTCTACAAAACCTATCTTGCCTAAGTAACTTAGTGTGCCTTGTAGTAGGGGGAATTTTGTAACCACCTAGAGAATTATTTGTTCACTTACAAAGGAGAGTAATCAAGTGCCAAAATAAAAAGCAATACATTGTTAGTATTGGTTTGATTTTAATTTTTTATTGCTGTATAATCTTGATGGTTCATTTCTATCATGAAATAGTTGTGCATGCATGAAGTCACTGATTACAGTCCCTTAGAGTGTTGGTAATGAGTACAAACACTTTTTTTTTCTCAAAAATGACAAAAGTACTGTTGGCACCATCACTGTCCATCTTGTTTCAATCATGAGGGACAGAAGACCTTTTAATATAGCCCAGATAGAAATTTGCCTGTATTCCTAAAATGTGAGGCTGGTGGAACTCCCCAAAACAAGCCTAGGTCGAGACAGTGCCTGGGGATGGCCTGTCCTGATCCCCTTGGAATAGTTTTATTGCACTTTCTTTTTATGTAGTCGCCCTTGGAACCAACACTATTGGCAACTTCCTGTCAATAAGTCTGTATGAAAATAAAACACTTCAGAAAAATGAGACTTCAAGTTTATAGTAACAGCTACTGAGGGGTGCACCTGATTTTACTTCATATTTAAATAATAATTACAAAATTACTTTAAGAAGCTTTGTTTGGGTGGGTTTTTTTGGTTTTTTTTTATAAAGAGAAAACACACCATAACACACTGGTCTGAAATTGGGTTAAGCAGGTTCACTTTTCTTCTTGGGGATAGATATGTTTGTATTTTGAGCCAGCTACTGCATATCCATGCTTCAGTTTATTCTTGGTTATTAGACAGGGAATGATAACACTGGAGAGAACAGGGATTATGAAATAAGTTGAGGACCTTTAATGTAAAGATTTCCTTTTTAAGTGTCTCTAACCTGTACCATCTTGGAAAGCAGTTTCAAAAGAAGGTGGACACGGGACTACTACTTAGTCTCTCAGGTTTATGGTATATTAGAGAGCAGAGTATGTTGCTGACAGGCAAATGGAATTTCAAAGATTTATTAGAACATGTTACATTTATAGAATTTACAAATGTATAGAATAAATATATAAAATCCTGTAATTCGAGATAATTGTTCACAATAAGAGGGATATGTTTTAAGATAGGAGATGCTGGTGTGTTTCATTCTATCAGTCTGCCTCAAAATTAATTGTACCTCCCATGACAGACCAAATACAGTCTCATATATTTGCAATTTTTTTTAATAAATAGCAAATAGGACATATAGGATGAAGGAGAGGTGTGGAGGAGCTGGAAGGAGAATGGACAGATGCTATTTTTCAGTAGTAAATTTTGTTTGTCAGGTCTTAAAAAAAAATATTTTAAGAAGTCCTACCAATATGTGGGGGGGGGGGTTGAGAGTATATAGATAGATTAGGAAAAACAGTAAAGGAAAAAGGCATAGGTAATTTTTTTTCATTTTTGAGTTGCTCAAGCATGACATGTTTTTAATTTGTATGAGCAATGTTATGAGGAGCCTGGACTAAATGCAAATGACAGACTAAAATTGACAGCATACAGAGTAGAAAGGATATCTGAATTGGTATTCCGAGATCAGTGTTGGCTCTGGATTTGCTTACTTCCTTGTTACAGATCATTAATGTTGTTAAACAACCCTTTAATTAGATTTTCAAACATAAGATGTGAAGTGATGGCAAATTGAGAAAAAATTAATAGAATGCGCAGGGAAGAACAACACAAGATTCGATTTGATAAAATGCAGGATACAAATGTTTCCTACTCCTAGCGATGAAGAGAAACCTTGAATGGGAAAACATTAGAAGAGTGATAAGTAATGCCAGTCATGGTAATGAAAGTTTGTTAATGTTGTTAAGTCAGGCATCAGTGTTAAGGTGTCATGCCGTTCTCCCCATGCATGTGCCTTATGACTCGGTAATAATGTGATTCAAAGGATCCCCCCTGCCCTCACTTAGGTTTGTATTCAGTGTACAGAAGGAATGAGTAGATTTTCAGTGTTTTGGTTTCATTCTGCTCTGGAAAGACCCAGGTTTTGTTTAGATTTTACTTTAGTCTTTCTTCAAAGGCTTGCTCTCTGCTGCTGTTGCTGCAACATGGTAAGTTGGGGAATGTTAACGGTGTGTTTAGTTCATCGGATTATCTTCTGGTCTAAAATGTGTAATGTATTATTGTAGTAAGATGACCAGTATAGGTTTGAACTGTGTAAAATGTGCATCAAAGTACTGTCCCCTTCCTTTGATGATAACATGCCAAGTACCATGAATCCAGCTTCACAAAGATAGATATGTTGCATAGAATCCAAAGAAAAATCTCAGGATGTTTATTAGATGGAATGGGTTTGGATTTATTTATTGATATGTAAATTTACAGGTGATTTCTGCAATAGAAAATGGATAGGAAGTGGGCTGGTTCTTACAATGCCAAGATTCAGAAGCTGCCATTATATAAGATGCATTTCTGCAACTCCCTGAGTTGAAATGCTTCCATTGCATCTTTCACAATTATTTACAGGTATTTCAGGTTTTAGCTGTATCTTTCTGCCCTCACCTGCAGATACTCTGTCAAAAGCAAGGCAAGGCAACAGAAGAGTCATTCAGTGTTCCTCCAGTACCTGTTACTGACTCTTACTGCTTCTTTTGGGTCAGCAGATGGTAAATAGCTTCTATTTCTTTCAAGAGCCAGAATCATCAGCTTTCATTCTAGGATGGAGATTGCCCATGTGTTTTATTTATTTTTTATTTGTTGATATATTGTCCTTTTCTGAAATGAAGCAAGTAGGAGACCAAAAAGTGCTTCAGCTTTTGGGAGGCCCTTTTTTGGCAGCCAAAGTGCTAGCAGTAGTCTCCAGTGTGTTTGGTGAGGGAGCTAAATCTGGGTGTCTTGTTGGAAGGGCTTTACATCACCACCAGACAACTCCTCCTCAGCCACTTCCACAAAAGTTTGTCTGTCCTCTTAAACTTTAGACTGTCAGTGAAAGTTACGGTTTGTCAGTGAAAGTTTGAGTAACACTGAAATGAATGTCAGTGCTGCTTCTTTTCCTTACCTAAACTGTCTTTCTTCCCTCTCGCTCCCAGGCAAAATACAGAGTCCTTTATATCCTGAAAAATTAAAAATGGTATTCATGTAGCTCTCAAGTTAGGGCCTCTTTGAGAGGGGGGGAAAAAAAAAAAGATAAAATGGGCTGGATGGACTTCATGTCTAATATGCCCAGTATTTTGCTTCCAGCAAGGAAAGAGAAGAAACAAGATAAGTATATTGTGTGCTGGAGTATTTTCCTTGCTTTCATCAGAGGCTTTCTGACTTCAACTTTGCTTACTCTTTGACTTTTCTCCCTTCAGAAGACTTTCCTCATCTTTTCCTACTACTCATCTTCTCACCATTATCATTACTGTACAGACTCTGGCCAGATATTTAAAAGTTAGTATCTTACACACCATGACCATGAGTCTATACTGCAGTAACAGTAAAAATGTTGCAGCAATCTCAGGTGTAGAATTTTATACAAGTATCCAAAGTAATTGAAGTTCTTCAAGGGTCTTGAGATCTTCCATATTCTTAAGCAGATTTAGTTTTATTGCTGTATGTATTGAGAGATTCAGGAATTAAGACATCAGACCTTTCAGAAGCACTGGATTTTGTTTTCATCTATAGGCAGGCAAGGGACTGAGCTTTGGACTTCCTGCTGTGGTATATCATATCTTTGATGTAAACCATGTGATAAATACAGGTTCGCTCAGCTCTTGCAGAACAGCTGTTGCTACTGAGTTTCTTTAGACATCAGTCTTGTTTTGAGTAGTTCCTCATGACTAAGGTTAACAGACATCTCTTGCATCTCAGAAAAAATGGGCCTTTCTTTTATTTTGTGCACCTCCACACCTGAAAAATGAAGAAAGGGATGAATAGGACAGAACAAATAGAGATTACATTTTTCAGCCAAACTTGTGGGATTTGAAAGTTTTTGAACCTTTAGTCGCTGAATCAAATTCCTTTTCCTCTGAGCATGTTCAAGCACACGAAGAGTGAACAGAGAATTGGAGCTCATTCAGACATCTTCTTTGCCAGGAAAAAAAAATCTGCAAAACAAGAAAGCAGCAAGCCCATGTATTGACTTCTGAGCTGATAATCTATCAGCAGATCTTTTGAAATCATTTGGGCTTGACTCTTAAAGAAGGCAACCTTTAGCAAGGAGTAAAATGTTAGTCGCATAGGTTTGTGCTGCTGATGGTGGAGGAGTTGGAAATATCTTTTTTTCTTCTGAAGTTTCTTCTTGAGCTGGAGCAGAAATGAATTGTTCAGGCTTTAGAATGGAGAACCAGCTTGCAGGATTTATTTTCTCAGTGTTGTTCTTCCTTCTTTCCTCACTCTTTTTCATCTCCTTCATCCATGCCATCTGACACAAAAGCCCAAAACATAACCCAGACTCATAAATAGTTGGGGTGGGGGAGGTGGGGAATCCTCCCAAGTACTCAGCTCCAAGGTATAAAAAGTCCAAACCGTACTGTATTTCCTATTGTGGATTTTTGGGATGTACTTACCTATCACAAGACTATAAAATAAAGACAAGCAAACTCCAGCATTACGTGAGCAAATTAATTTGCAAATAAAGTATATAATGTCTGACAAGAACATATAAGAATTTATATTGAGAAAAAGCTGGGTAAGAAGTTTAAGTAAATGTACTGTCAACTGATTGTCAAAAGGCATCTCTTTGAACACAGGAGGAAAAATGAAAATATTTATCCTTGAAATTTGGGAAGCAGACACATGTTGTCAGCAGATGAGCTATGTACTCCTGCCCTCTGGAACTTTGGAATACTAAAAGAGTAGAGGAAGGGGGAAATCAGGATTAAGTATATTTTGATATGATACTTTTGGAAAAACAGTACACATTAAACCATAGCTCTTGATACTTTCTGGTGTGTTAAATACCACAAAAGAGCTCTTCCTCCGCTGCCTCCACTTGCTATTATGGAGAAATCTTACCAGTTAGTGTTGCATGTACATCTTCAACTCCTGTGTATATTTGTTCAATCTTTATTTTCATAGGCATAGAATGTCAAGCAAACCAAGCATCGGCTACCTCTGAGGAGTGCACAGTTGCATGGGGCGTCTGCAATGTAAGGAAAACTGTTTTATTGTGGAGCTCGTGTGGGGTGATCCTTCTTTTTTGAAGACTTGGGACAGAATGAGTTCTGTAGCATGTTTCATATAACCCACCAGAAATAAGAACTTTAAAGTCCTTATGTTTACTAGAATGTAGAAAGGAGAGAGAGAAGAAAATAAAAGAAAGTGAAAGATGGAGAGATGTAATAAGACACAGAAGCAAAGGGAGGAAGATGAGCCTTAATTATTTTTTTAAGGAATAATAGATCTTTCATTCTGAGCATGATTTTCCTGCTCAGAAATTTCCATGATTAGGAGTTATACCTTTTTCTTTCCCCCTGGTAAGAGGATCACTTAGATGTCAGCCTGCTTGATTTGTCTCTGTGCAGGCTAATTCAAAGAGTCAATCTGAGGTAAGCAGGTGATTTGCTTCCAGTTTTGGGGGAAGATCAAATCAGTTGGTCCCACTAGCACAAGAACTCCAAGCTTGAATACTTCTTAGCTAGCCTAGGCCCGAATTGGAAGATAAACTATTCCATAGTAGAACAACTTCCTGATCCTCAGTCCCATCTTCACTGTGCTGTGGGATCAAGTTACAACGTGATAATGCTGCAACAGGACTATAAATGTTGCAATTCTGTTTGCAGAGGACAAGAACAAAATTTTTAATCATGTCAGGATATTCCAGTGTCAAAATCATGTTGTGTGTGGAACCAAGTGCAACCTTGGTTTTAAGTAGCTGTATGGGGTAAGGAAAAGGGTGTCCTTATTAAACACATAAAAGAGATTTTTTTTTTTTCCTTTCTAATGTTGCAAATTCCTTTTTATTCAGGCTCTGGTATCTCCTGCAAACTGACAGAAAACTTCCTTCAGCATGTATACATTCATATCATCACTGCTACTCACTCTGAAATCCTTTCTTTTCTTTCTGATTATGCTTCTTATCAGCATCTGCTCTGCCAATTTTAGCAGCTGCTAAACTCTGCACTCTCTCCTTCATCAGAAATCAGTCAGTTGCCACTGCATGCACTGTGGAACAGGCTCCTTGCTGCCATTTCACTAATGTTTCCTCCTCTCTGAAAATGTGGATCAATTCCTTGGTGTTTACCAGCTAATTGACTGATCAGTTGTCCCCACCTTTGCCTGCAAACTCTTGCTACTCTCTTCTTACTGTGCTGCTTTCAGTGGTAGTTTTCATGCTGAGATGCATTCATACATTCTGAAATGATGTGATCTGAACTTTGTCTTCCAGCACGCTTTCCACTTCCACTGCATCTCTCGCTGGCTCAAAACTCGCCAAGTATGTCCGTTGGACAACAGGGAATGGGAGTTCCAAAAGTACGTATCCTGCACAGATATCAAGATGAAAAGTCCAATTGTCCTGTGACTATAAATGATCAATGTCAGATTGGTATGTCTGAGGGCATAGTTGCTGTTCAGAGATGTTTTTTCCTCCACCTTGCTGTATATGGACTTTTCCTTAGTCACCTGGTTCTAAGAGCTCTGAAGGAAGTCCAGACAGCTGTGGGGTATGTGGGAGCTGTTGAAAAGTAGTGATTTCTATTGACATTCTCTCTAAAGAATGAAGAGCAGGAGAGAAATTGAATTAGCTAGAAGTGGAGTCTCAGATGAATACTGTGCCACTGCATGAGCCATTTGGGTTTAGAGAATGACCTGAATTCAGCTGCTTGGGTTCCAAAGTGTTTCTGCTGAGGTGCCAGACATCTTACTGGGTCCCTTGATGATTTGTTTTATAACTCTGATAGCCTCAGAGATTAATACAGCTGATTTCCTAGCATCTGGAAATCAAGTGTCCATGTAGCCATTCCTGTGGTTTTGGCCCATTTATTCATAACTTCTGTATTGTTTGTTTTGTTCAATGTTTTTTTAAAGGTCTTATGTTAAGAATAGCAGTAGGAGATCCAAGAATGGGTTTTTGAGTGGTAATTGTGTTTTGAGAGGTAATTGTACATTGAGAATAGTTAGGAAGTTTGCTTATCACTTATTTCATTCTGTACAATCTATCCATTAATCTTTTCCTAAGTTTTAAAAGAAATAAATTAGTTCTAATCAGAGTCCAGACTGAAACAAAGTAAAACAGGTATTATAACTGTTGAGGATTGTCTTTGGGCTCTGGTCCACAGTCAGTTGTGCAAATCATCATTGACGTGACAACTGAAGTACCGTAGTTTTGATATTAAGACGTTTTCCTGAACACACAGTGAAAACTGAGTCCATGTTGCCTGGCTAATCACTTCATGTTGCACGGGCAGCATGATGAGAAACGGAGACATGAATTAATATCTTCTGATGCGTGCTCAGTGTTACTTCCAGGGCTGTGACAAGTTTTGGCCCTGTTTCATGCCAGATATATGTGAAGTGGGATTCAGGGCAAAAGATAAATGGTACTGAGATCTCTTGCACATGGTGTTGTGGATTGCTCAGGCTCTTCTCTGACTGGTGTCTGGGTAGACTTTTGGGGAAGTGAAATGTGGAGAACTTCCTAAGATTTCCTTAACAGCATTTCACTTTCATCCCATTTACATCTTAATTATGCTGTGGTAGAATGAAAATAAATCCACCCAAACCAGCACTACTATGAATTGTAATTTTTAAAAAAGCATTAACATATTATCTATTTGCAGGTATGGACACTAGAGAGATGGTCACACACTTCTTGTTATGTCATCGAACTCAATTGTTCTTGTCACTATGGGTTTGTTTCAGTGACTTGGAAAGTCAGTAATGTATACGATTCTTCTTTCATGCTAATTTCTTCCTATTGTATACCACTGAATAAAGTCTTGCTGGAGCTTCCTGTCAAAGTTTTTTGTCTTGTGTTCAGGAGCGGGCAGTCGGAGTGTGAGGGAGGAGAATTATCTGCAGACCAGGGGCTTAAGCTAAGCTTAATTCTTTAGCTGGGCAGTGCTTCTTTTTTGCTGGGCCAGGCTTTTGACTGTGAGTTTGGTCCTACTCCCACACAACTGAGAACCACACCTTTGGCTCACTGAGGTCGGTATTAAGCTCCATTGTGTTGTGCAGTGGGTGCAGGACTTGGCCTGGCTAAGAGTAGTTTATGCAAATGGCTTTTTGTGGGGACATGCTTTATTACAGCTGAGTTGAAATGATGATGTATACAATTAGGGGTTGTGTCATCATTAGAAACTATTCTCTCACTTCTGCTCTTGAGTTTGACTAGACCAGCTCCCCTGCAGAGGAAATTTTCACTAACTTCCCAGTTCCAGCTGTTTAGGTCTGGGGAACAGAAATGGGATGTTACTTTTTGTCAGTGTTCATAAAGCACTTTCATATGTTGAGTGAAAGCAAACTCAGGAAATTCATGTGTTAGATTGGTTGGAAAGCTAAAAGTAAGCAGTATATAAGCAAACCAATTCTTGGTTGACTTTCTAGTGGTATTTTTCCCAGTCCAACTGGCCAAAAATCATTCCTTTGAAAACTACATAATGTTCTGTTTGGTGTCTCCTCTGCCAAATGGCCTGGTATCCTGCTCACTTCATCGAATTTTGCCCTCTATGTCAACAGCCTCAGCAGATGCTGGGAACTGAAACAGTGTCCAAGAAATTCTTCCTGCTACAAAAGGCTGTCTCTTTATGTCCATGGTGGTAGACATGGTAGATTTCTGTCCTTGGCGTTTCATGATGCCATCTTTGGATGTCATTTTTTTTGCTAGTTACTGAGGATGGGAAATTTGATAGCTGATGTTAAACATTAGTGTACTGTAGTGATAGGGGATAAAGATGGCCATTGACAGAACCAAAACTTGGAGGTTTTTCAGTAATTACTGGGGCTTTCTCTAATCTGCAGCAAGCAAATGTCAGGATTATTTTATCAGTTGGTGTCATTGCTCTGAAATGTTATGGTTTGCTGTTTTCCACTCTTAAGAAGAGAACAGGAACAAGTAGGACTAGGAGAGTTTATAGCTAGACAGTTTATTTACCATGTTTCTTGGTAGAAAGCTCATCCTAAATTTGCCAGGTAGTTTTGGTGATGGAGGCAGGAATGGAATAGAATAGGAGGGGGAAGATGATCTCAGCAGTGGTCAAAGTATTCATCCAGGCAACAGGGTATCCAGGTTAAATGCCATTCCCTGAAATTTGAGCTCCTATTTAGCTCCTGTCCAGATGAGTGAAATGTCAGATGTCCCTGGTTTTGATTGTCCATTTTGTTTGCAGTGTTTGGTTTTTCAGGACCTGGTACCCAGATGCTCACCAATTTATATCCTTGAGAACTTTGTTTTGGGTCCAGCTACACTGTTCTGATTCATCCCCTTTTTGACTGTGCATATTACCCTGAGCATATTTTCTTTAGCTGGGGACAGTCACATTTTCCTCTCCTTTGTGGCTTTGTGTGCATTTGCTTGAGGCTGTGCTTGCGGAAAGACAAGGGGGGTTGGTATTTTTTATTGCCTTTTTTTTATAACGTATCCCTCCAAATGGCTGGCTACAGGCACTCTCCCCTAAACACCCTTTGAAACTCTCCTCTGCTGCAGTGCGTAAAACTCTGTTAAATTTGATTTCAGATTGCTTTTGTAGTGTCTGTCCCAAACCTGGTTTTCCCAAATGGAAAAATACAGAGTGCAAAGCTCCAATTGCTTACAGGCCCAGGAAAGAAAATCCTTTTTCAGCTGCTGCCCGTTGCTGTGGCCCTGCTGCCACTTCCCCTGCTGCAAAGGTGACGGCCCGTGGCTGCTGCAGCACAGGGCTGCCGGCAGCCCTGTTTTCTGTAGTGCATTTAGGGTTGTGTTTGGGGAGACAAGGAAAAGCTTCAGCGAGTGAGCTCAGAGAGAAGATGTGTGGCACAGGCAGCACCAAGTGAAGGTACAAGAGATCTCTTTTATCCAAGGGCACAAAGTGCCCCATTTCCCCAGGGAATGCTTGCTTGCTCAACCTGGTATCGCTCTGTCCTAACTTTCACTGTTCAGCTCTCCGCCTCTGCTAGATGTGGGAGAAAGCCCATTTATTTCTGCTGCCTTTTTTCCTGAAGCAAGAATTATTTTTGACTAGAGCTTCCCCTTTTTGCAAAATACAGAGAGCTTCTTGGGGAGGAAGGAGGAACAGGGCACATTTCTAACTATCCTGTGGGGAAGATAGGTGCACAGGGGAGAAAAGACCACGTCAGTGCCGCTTGCCCATCTTATAAATGAAGAATGGATTTGAACTGTGGATTTGAAAATAAAATCAGGAGAGAATGACAGTTAAAACTGCAGAGAGCAGTGTATCCTGCAGCTGCCTGCCTTAGAGAGAAACAAATCACTGGTAGACCTGCTGTGGAGCAGAAGGTAATTTTGACATTTCTGATTCTTTCTAAAAATCTGTCAGCCGAAGCAGGCTGCATCACTGAGCAGGCCATGGCAGAGAGCAGCCAAAATGACCAGACAGTGACTGCCTTTTGCAGAGGAGACAATGAGCTCCGGGTGCTGCATGGCATTGGCTGTGCTTCATGCACCAAATCCCTCAGTGGTCTTGCATTAAAATGCCAGAATCAGGACAATGTGACACCAAGATGACATGGCACATTGGGCTGCGTGGAAGTAGGAGGAGACAGACGGGAATTTTCCTGTCAAAATCACTACGGCCCATACATTAAAAAAATGCCAGGCTGCCAGGAGTCTGCAGGTTGAAAAATGGCTGATGTCTGAGAAAAATGGCTGAAGCCTCAACCAGTTTGCCAGGCTTGTAGCAATACGCTATGGAGTGAACTTCATGATCATGTCCTCCTGCCTCAGACAGACAGGGAGGGAGTATCTGTGGAGAAGCAGCTGTTTGGGCTGGGATGAGGAAGCTTTGCAATTGCTTTGGGTAGCCTTGTGCAAATACCCCTTGCAGGGGAGCCCCAGGAGCTGCTCCCACTTCTGTGTGGTCAGGTGTGATGGTGAAACCCCAACCACACATGAGAAAATACACCTTTGAGTGTGGAGTTATCTGTGTGCAGGCAAGAAGGGGGCTGCAGCTGCCAGCCCTCTCCCACTATCTCTAATAAAGAAGCTAATGGTATCCCCAAGTGGTCTGGGACCACATTGGCAGCGCTGATGTGAAGATGAGCCAAAGCAGCACTGATGGTGTGTGAGCTGCAGCAAAGCCTGTGCAGGCAGAGAGCTGAGCTTCCAGAAGGGGAGCACCCACTTGGGAAGATCTGCCCTGTTTCTGGAAAACTGCCTCCTCCAAAGACATCAGGGCAGAGACTGGCAGTAACACCACTTCCCTGACTGACTCTGCCATGAGTTTCATTCCTTGAGCTAAAAAGGAGCAGCCAAGAATGCGGGGGAAGGTAACTCAGAGATGGGCAGAGGCAGAGACCAAGACTGAGTCTTTGTGCTTGCTCCCATTGTCAGGCAGGCAAGGAGATATTCTGAAGAATGGGGCCTACCCTTGGTGAAGAGCACCAGGCTCTTCCCTTTGTCAGTGTGGGAGTGATCCCACATGGTACTTGGGCAGCAGGAACGTGGTGCTATCATGGGACAGCAGAGAGGCACTTGCAAGGCGCAGAGCTGGTGCCTGTGAAGTGTTGCCTGTCCGGCACGCTGCCAGCCCTCTCCTGCACCACCATGAACTCCCATGCTTCTGCCCTATGGCAGCTGCTTTGCCATCCAACAAAGAGATGAACCCCTCGGTGGTGTGAGAGGAGGCTTTGGGTGGGCTAAGTGGGCACTGGCACCCCAGGTTGCTCATCCCAGCCTAGGTGACAGCCATCACTGACTGGAGACCCCCAGGCCATGGCTGAAGAAAAAGAGGAGGAGGTGACACTGCTGAGGGTATTTTCCTAATGCAGGTTCCTCTGGGGGCTGGAGGGGAAGAGGAGTATGGGTGTAGAGAAGCGTCCTTTGTCTCCCTGCTTTGCTCACCATGTTCTCCCACAAGACCTGTGGAAAGAACAAGCTCTTCTTGCCTGCTTTTGCTTTTCCTCACACGTTCCCTCTGCCAATATTGCTGCCGGTTTAATCTGCTGTGAGGAAACACACCATTCCCCCACCACAGGCTCCATACATTGCTTAGTTTTACTCCCCAGTGCAGCAGGCTTTGCATTAAGCCTGTTATTGCTCACCACAGGGCACCTTGGCGCATGAACGGCTTCCACATGCCCCTCACCCCACTACCGCCCTCTCCCCATTCCCCGCTGCTCACTCTGGTCCGTTCTTTGCTCTCCTCTTTCATCTCCCCTCTCTCTGATATGGTTCCCATGGAGATCCAAGGTACTAGTGGTGCCCTTCCCCCGCAGCCTGAGGGAGGGGTTTAGTGGGATGATTTTGGGCTCACCTGGGCTGATGTTGCATTCAATCCCAGAAGTCAAGCTACAAGGTGCTGGAAGTTCTGTTTTGTCTCTCTGCTGCTTGACTCCTTCACAACAACAGGACATTGGCCTGTTCTTTCCCTTTTTTAGCAGCTTTCCAGCCTCTCTCCATTGGACACAGAAGGGGTAGCTCACCAGGTCTTTGCATCCTGCCATATCCAGCAATGGTCCTGGCTGTAAAAGGAAAAAAAAGGCCTTTGAGGTTTGATTTGAAAATCCATTGGAAATTAGCACCAACTGATTTTGGAGAGGCCAAATCTGAGTGTGGGGATGCACCACTGCCTGCTTCCTTGATGAATTTACCCATTCCACTGTAGCAGCCTAGAGCTTGCCTGTTTGCTGCCTTTTCTTTACATATGACTGTGCTCAGTCACCTGATTTCTTGGTCCTTGTATGAAAGGTGAGTCCTGACCTCCTTGCTCCAACATATAAACCAGGAACACAGCAGAGCAGTTTCCTCTGGGAAGGAACCAGAGATACCAGCATGGTAGGTATCAAAACTCAAGATGGGAATGCAAAGTGCCAGTGTTCTGATGGTGGCCTTGAGAACATGTCCTTTTCTTCTGGTTGTGCTGTTCTTGCTCTCACGTCCTCTTCATCTTCCTGTGCTGGATCTCAAATGGATGCTTATGAGCTGGGAGGGGGATTAAAGAGGGTTTTCTTCTCTCAAGATGCAGCCTGCTTAATATCCTTTTCATCCCACTTCCTCGCCCGTGTCCTAGAAGACACCATTTTCAATGCAGATCAAAAAGGGCATTCATCTCCTGTCCACTCACAGACAGAAGTGGTGTGCTGTTGGAGCAGTCTCTTCATCACAGTTGTACTGGATGCATTGAAATGATTCATTTTGATATTTTAGACATGAAACATTATGATTTTTTAATGAAAAACATGGGCTTGGATGTTTTGTGCACTCCTCCCCCTCCCACCCTTCACCAAATGTCAGTATTGTGGATTTTTGAAGGGCGTGTGTTTGCCAAAATTCATCCCAGAGCTGCAGCCTTTTCTGTAAAACATGAGTTCAGCTTTGCATGGTTTCAGTGTGCAAGTCATTATGCTTGTCACAAAACCCTTTTACTCACGTTCAGTTTTGGGAATGAGAGATGGCTCCAGGTGCCAAGGCTCTCATGTCCTGCTGCTCCACGCAAAGTGAGTGGCCATCCATCTCCCTGCTTAGCTAAGTGGAGACCAACCATTTAAATACTCATAAATCACTGATCTATGTAATGTTCAGAGATGGAAGTCTACAAAGAAAGACAACAGCTCTGTGAGGATTGTCCTGAGCCTCTGGTTTCTACAGAAACCTTCCAAGACTCCCTAAAGGGATTCGTATGAGAAGCAACACAAACTTGTCCTCACAATGGATATTTTGGGTGTCTCTTGGTGCCACTGTGTGCCTTTCCAGTGGGGCGGTAAGATGGCAAAGTGTTGCTCCCAGGTAGGAGGCAAAATGAGATACCCCTTCCTTTTTGAGCCATTTTAGGACAGATTTTTTTTTATCCATGTGGAAAATCCTTGAGATGTTTCAGGTAAACATGAATCCCAATGAGTCTATTGGAACCACCTTCCAGGAGTGTAAAATTCAGAAAGCAGAAAGGTCCATGCTGGATTTGCTTCAGGGGATTTTTACCTATTTCCCATACCTTGTTCCCGTGCCCCCTGATGTCACCCATGAGCCTCAGCTTCATTTCAGACAGCAGTCAGCTGATGATAAACCCAAACCACAGTCTCTTTTTGGTCCAGGCACTACCCACCTTTAAAATCTGAGACCAGCACCCAGAGATGCTCCTTCTGCTCCCATATTACATATGACATCTCTCTCAAAAGTTGTTTTTACTGTTTCTGCAACCACTGTGCTCACACAATATTTCTGTCCTGGGCTGTGACTGCCTCCACCACCTCACTGACAGGGCTCATCCTGCTTACAGCTGGAGAACTCCAAGGGGCAGGATGGCATCCATGGGAGAGGGACACAACAAATCCTCAAAATCACAAGCAGCTGCAGCCTTTGTGCCGCAAATCACTGTTAGAACCCCTGCCGTTACTTGTTTTGTGGCTGTTTCCTCACCTATGCTGTAGGTTGCGTTGGCAGAATGGAGCTACAGGTGATGACAGTGGCCCTGGATTTGAGGCCACTGTTGATCAACCATCTACTGAAGTATTAAAAGCAGCTCCTGGAAGATGAGGCAGCCTCATTTACTTTCTCCTTTCCCACTTCTCTTCTGGGATCAGAATACCAGTTTGGACTCTTTCTCTTGAGCACGTTGTCAAGCTCTTTGAGCTGTCTATAACTGCAGTATATTCATTAGCGTTTAATAATCCCTGGTCATCTCTGAGCAGCAGCCCGTGAAGATGTTGTGCTTCTGACAGGAGGCACCTGTGGACAGTCATATCTTTTGTGGCAGCACGTGTTCATCAGAGCTCTGCACACAGAGCAGATGTGCCTGAGGTGAGGACGATGAGCTCAACCCAGCTCCTTTCTGCTGCCCATAAATCACACTGGAGTATATCAAAACATTGAACTGTCAGCGCTACCTACATGTAAATACCATAATTATCCTAAGTAAAATTAACAGTTTATCAGACTTCTGTGTTGAATCTTTTTATTACAGTTTTTTTTTTTTTTCATCACAGATTTGATTTGCCGTAGAGCTTATGTGACTCTGGTTTATAAATCTCTGGCTTTCAAACACTACCTGACATCATGAGCTGTTACAGCAGCTAATTGGCAGCCGCTCAGAGGCTTATTTTGCTGAGGAGAAGGCTCCTCTCCTGACTGCCCTGAAATTTTCTGGTCCCTTTCAGGAAAAGGTTTTCCCATGCAATGAGTGATGTTGGATCTGTACCAAGGTCCTATGGGATCCAGGCGTGGATGCAACCCTACACAAGTAAAGCAATGAGCCTGTGCCAAGGAGCACATGGGGTGATGAGCGTGGGGAGAGGAAAGGGCTCGAGCCTTCCTCGTGCGCAGCAAAGCAGAAGGCAGCAGCATCACGCAGTGAGCACGAGGATGGTCTCTCCAGCCCACCATCCCCACCAGTGACTGCCATCACGGACTGCCTCCACGTTAGGGGAGCCTGCTGACAGCGGCTGCCAAGGTAGGAGCTTCAGAGAGGCGCCTGCACAAAGCTGTGCTAGCATCACAAGTTATTTATAACACAGTCAAAGCTTTCTAATGATTGTATCAGGCGGCACAGTTCAAGTCATATGAAATAACCTTTTTTTCACCCTATCAGAACAACCACTGAGCAAAATTACTCCAGTAACAGGGAAGCACTTGACAAAGCCCCGTGCTGCGTTTTCCACTGCCCACCTCCCTGCAGCAGAAGCCAGAGGACAGTCAGCACAGGCATTTCACCGTGAGTTACAAGTGGCAAAAAAAAGGGGCTGTATTTCGAACACATAAAAAAATGAGCCTTTTTTCACACACACGTTTGCACAGCATTAGGAGACAAGGAACGTTATTGCTTTTGTCCCTGTGGATCCTGGCTGTGAGAGGTTCATCTTGGTGTTTTTCCTGCCTGTTCAGTGCCTTTCCACCAGATCCACACTTCCTGCAGATGATTCAGAACATGAAACATGACAAAACAAAACTCATTTTAATAGCTTGTCTTGGCCAAGGCCAACTAGGAATATAGCTGTATTATTATCATGAGCTGGAATGCAGAGCTATTTACTTCATTCACAGGAGCAACAAAATAGCAGCCTGTGGTGTTGGCATGGGTAGAGCCATAGCTAAAATATTGCATACAAAATAGAAAAAGACCTGGAATAAACTCCTTATTATGGATCTAAAATATTTTTTTCTTGGACAAAATAGGCTCAGAAAGCTCCAACAGACTTGTGAGAGTCTCCTTGAAAAGCAGAGTTTTATCCAACATCTGACTGCAAACCTCTGACACCCTGAGGATGAAACACTGACACTCCTGCCTCCAGATGAAAGCCAGGGTCTGAACACTGGCACTACGCTGATGAGTGAAAGCTTAAAGGCTGGAGACTGAAGAAGGACAGTGCATTTAACCAAAGTGATTTTACATTTTGGACTGAATACAGTTGTGGAACCAGGGCAAGCATTGAATATGTATTTCCATTCCCAGCCGTTGGAAAAGGAGAGCTGCAGGTAGAGTAAAGTAAGAGTAGGCTGAATTCCTCATCATAAGACTAACATAATCAGGTTGGGTTTTGGTTTTCTTTGCTTTACTTTTTTTTTAAATTAAAAGGCTCTCTGTATGATTTTTAAAAATATTTTCACTCATTATGGGTAACTTCTTTCCAGGGACAGGTTTCATTCCCCAGCTGGACCTGAGCAGCTTCCCTGAGGTATGTGGATACGAAGGGGTTTCATTCTCTGGAAACAGCACTTCATCTGAAGTACAAAACGGGAGGATATAACATAGAAATAACTGTAGTAAAATCTGCTTAACTTTGAAAGAGTAACAGACTGTTTATCTGGTTGTAACGACACAATGTCCTTTCAGTTTGTTCCAAATTTTCAGTCTATCTTGGACTATCTTTTGCATCTTAAGTAGATCAAGCTGTCCCTAAATGCCCCATGAACATACCTGAAAGCAAAATGTGCTTGTACCTCAAGCATGTCTTCTTCTTCCTCAGTCCACTGGAGAGATCTTTTAAAACAGCCCTCCAAAGTGCCTTCCAAGAGAAGGAATGGTTCCCTCTGTGGGATTTCAGTTTTCTCTCTCTGTTCTGGACACTTGGTCCATCCATGCTGCTGTGCACCTCCTGGTTTCCCCAGCCGTGCCTCCGCCTGCTTCCCATACACTTGCAGGCACTGCTGTGCCACCAGCTCTACTGAGCCAGGAGGTGGCTATGGGAGGCGGCACCAAAGGTTTCCAAGAGCTCATCCAGGAAAATGGTTTGGGTTTGGGGTGATAGGTCCTCTTACCCCCATTCCAAACTGCTGTGAGCAAGAGACATGGCTACATGTGCTTCCTCCCGTCCATGCATGTTCATGCTGACTTTAGGAGGAGACATAAAAGCTGACAGAGCTGCTCTGGCTTCCTTCTTTCCTTGAATTTCCACCACCGTTTTTCCCCTCCCTCATGCTTTGGGATGAGCTGCAGCATAAGCCATACAGAGGCTAGAAGAAGACAAGGTAATGTACATCTCCTGGAAAGTATGAGCTTCAAGGTATTTAGTCCATGGGCACATTTGCGTGCAGAATGGTGTTCAGAAGGACAGCAGGAAGAGAAATACAGACGAGTCCCGGCTCTGCCTTTGTGAAAAGGCTGTGTGCATCAAGAGGAGCTGAAAAGCTCTGCCACACCCATGCTCTCTCAGTCTGACTCTGCAGCTTTTCCAGGACATCAGGCTCATCCTCCACCTCAGCTTTCTTGTTGGCAGGCCCGGGAAAGCAATACAAACATCTGTAACACAGGTTGAGAAGTGATTACTCAGAGTCTACAGCGCTTTGGATCAGAAAAGCGCAGGGCAAGCACTTTTATTTATTTAGGTGCCAGACATGTATGGTAATTACTCAGTGCTTGTGTGTGTTTGGGTGGCTTTCTAAGTTGGGTTAAAAAAAAAACCAGACTGCCACGAATCAGTCACCAGTAAAGATGTCTCAAGAAGAGGAGCTGAGGTAGGGAAGTTTCTGTAGTGAGTCACGGCAAGATCACAAGTAATTTGTCAGTGACTTCCCGTCCTCATCCTTGGCTGTTCAAGCCATTTCCCATCCCGCTGGGAGGCCTCCAGGCAGTCATGTGCTGCTGGTGCCAGCATCCAACATCCCTGCACATGGCCCTGGTCCCCACCTGTCTTCTGTAAGCAGCAATGCACAGGTCCTCCTGCACACCTCTGTGTGCGCATCTTCTTCCTCCCCAAAATGGACTCTTTGGGGTATCTTTCAAGGATTATCCAGAATGTAAGAGAGATATATGTTGGGGCTGAAATGTAAGCTCTTCCTTTAGCAAGCCATACTGTTTTGATACAAGGAAAACCAAAAATCAATTTGCTTCCCCTCCTTCTGCACACACACTGTTAGAAACATAGACTAAATTAATTGCAGGAACATCAGGCACCAGAGGGGTAGAGAAAAAAAATCCGAAGCCTTGTAGTACAACTCTAACAGCATTTCATGTTCTCTGGGGTTTTCACTCGCAGCGACTCTGAATCAAGGTTTCAGTCACATAGAATTTAATGCCAATTTTTATTCTGCTCATTCCATGCTGGGGACATGCACTTGACCTCTGCAAAAATACACTTTAAGGCCTCAATGCATCAGTGCTTTTTGAGTCTCAGGAATGAGCAGGCCTCCAAAATGATTCCCCTCTTTGGTCCGCTATGAAACAACAAGCTTTTTCTTCCTTTCTTCTCTCTGGGTCTGGATTAACAGATAGACACTATCCATCTGTACCAAGGTCCCAGCTCCTGGGCAAGGTGATGAAATTGACACCTCAGCTTCAGGAGATGAGATTCTTTATTTTAATAAATTAAACTCCCAGTCTTTCATTGTACTGAGAGGAAATTTGAAAACATCACCTAGAAGATGTTGGCTGAATTCTGTGGAGATGCTGGAGCTGTAGCTCAAACAAGAGATGCACTGCACTGTGCATCTCAACCAGGACTTAATGAGAAGGGTTATTTCTACAAGGGCTTCTTCCTGGTTTATGGCTGGGGTGACTTTTCACTGGCCTATAAATCTGGCTGCTGGGGTGGAAGATTTGGCAGGTCACCTCTTACTGCCAGAGGTGTGGGAGTCTTACAGCTCGAGGACATCCTACCAAAGATAGGGGACATTTGACATCATACTGAGGATGGGAGACTCCCCACCCTTGAATTGCCAGCAGGGGGTATTTTGGATCACCTTTAGAGGGGATTTGAAGGCTGCAGAAGATTGCAGAATGCATCTGGCTGCCAGCATGGAGCAGTGAGCCCTGCAAATGTGCCATATTGTGCTTGGGGGGCTCCTGCTGCAGCCTTGTTTGCGGGGCTGGTTACAGGATAGAAGGACCTGACAATCTTCGAGAGCACCTGCTTCATGCCTCCCATCAGGAGTGCTACAATCACTGCAATCTCTACCTGTTTGTTTCTGGCGGTGAATTTTTCCAGTTCAGTGACTGAGGTGGCGGTGCAGGGAGCAAAACGCTCTGATAAAGCTCTCCAGGTGCCCATGAGCAAAATGCCTGTCTTGGAAAACGGATCCACCAATATTTTATGCAACCAAATATCTTAAAATACATGATGCTGAATGTTCTCAGTAGACCTTCTTTATAGGATTATCTTCCTCTCAGAGCATGTTGGAGCCTGGATATGTCAGTTCCCTGGCCCATGGAGCTTTGCTGAGGGGACACTTACTTTCTCAGCTCTGAGTGAGGAGCCTTGTCAGATAAAACTGCATCAAGTAGTTAGCAAAATTCTGATCACTCGCTTTGCCATCAGTGTGTGCACCTTCTTGCAGAGAAAGATTTCCCAGCCATCACTCAGGCACTTTCAACCCATACCATGCCAGTAGATTGTTCTGGCTTTTCTCTAATAAAGGAGCTCACTTCACATCCTGCTGGTTTAAAGTATTCACTTCCTCTTACTATCTTCTTTTTTTGTTTGCTTGTTTGGGGTTTTTCCCTTGAGAAAGTGAAAGTAATTTGTCTGTTCTTGCAAGATCTGTTTTGCCCGTTCCCTTCCCCAGGACTGACGCATGGCTGCTGGGACCAGGAGGTGACTAAGGGCTTTGCTGCAGCCACACACCGAGCAGAGAGCCCTTTGCAAAGTTGCATGCTATATAGCGGGAAATGCTGAATATGACAAAACAGTTTCAGGGCTCGGCATTTCAGCAGCTGATTACTCCCAGTCCAGGATGAATCACCCTGGAGCTGCTGCAACCTCAGGTAGGTGCCACAACCAGAGCCCTCCCACCACCTTGCCCATGGCCTTTCCCATCTCCTCGCGATGTTTTATCCAGCGACAGCAGCAGCAGCAGCAGCAGAGGTAGTCAGAAGCACTCTGCTCTCCCTTCAGCTCCAGCACAATGGCTGGAGCCTGACTGGCATGGTGGGACGTCACTGTAGACTTACTAGACAGCACCAGCAGAACAGCAGAGGGAACCTCTAGCTTGGAAGTTTTAGAGTCTCTCAACCAGCTCTGGGTTGCCCCGAACCTGTGCAATTTCCTGAGAGCAGAATCTGCTGCTCTTGGATACTTCATTCTCCAGAGAGAATGAACTCCCAGCTGAAGTAAAAGGGGCTGTAGGGTCAGCCTCACTCAGAGAACCACAGCAACCATGATCACAGGGTAGGGGTGAGCTTGAGAGGGAGCTGAAAATCCCTGTGAACTCTGCAATCTGTTCATGTGCTGCCCACATCGCTGGCTGCTGTCTGGTCTTGGGGTTTAAGATGTCCATGGGGTGTTTCTGAGGAACTCAGAATCCCAGCTCATCTCTGCTTTGTCCTGATTGCATAAATGACCCCAAAACAACACACCTCTTGGGGTAGTAAGGGGCTAAACATGCTCATTGTCAGGTCTCCCACTGGCAGTATTCTGAAGATGACTTCCTGCTTGGTGTAGATGCTGCTAAACAGTGTGGATGGGAGATGTGTCCTCCTCTGCTCTGCACAGCACCTTCTGGATCCCCAGGGCTCTTCCTTGTCCCATTGTGCCATGAAAACTGGGATTAGTATCAGCTGCAGAGCCTGTCCCACCCAGAGCCGTCACCATCCACTCTTGGATATCCTGCTCACACCACTCTGGACTTGTAGCTCCAGAAAACAGCCGTTTGAGGGGCTGCTGCAGGGTAAGCTTGTGACTCAGTCCAAGTAAATGCTAGTCTGTGATTGAGCTGGAAACAGTTTGAAACTGAGTCCTTCAGTGAAGTTGGTTCGTTTTATAGTTGGAGACAGGTTATTTAGAAGAAGAAAGAAAAGCCCTCAGTGATGTGATAATTGATTGTTTTGTCCTGAATTAAATTGCTGTTCTTTCAATTCCCTAAGATGAAAATACAGTAAAATAGGGTTTTTTCAGCCGCATTTTCTTTATAGCAAAATATAAGATTGATACCAAGCCAATGTACCAAGCTCTGCCATGAAATCCTGAGCAGGGAGATAATTTCAGTATGGGACCCTGGACTGCAAAGAGTTCAACACTTTCCATACTTAGAGCGCTTCAGGTAGCCCAAATCTTTGGGAGCTCAAAAAATGCTGCATCCTCTTAAAACTTTTGCTATAGGTATATATATACATATGGAAATGATGCTTCAAGCTCAAGTAAAAGGGAGCAGGGGCTGGCTTTGGGGTGAGGTGACACCTAAGCCTGTATGCAGACATTTTCCATGTGGATTTCTGTATATAAACTTATGCTTTTTCCTTGTTGTTTGTCCCTAAACAGCCTTCAGGCCCTTTGTTCAGGAGCAGGACAACATGGAGGAGGCCAGCCATGCAGCAACAGTCTGAGAAGAGTTTTTTCCCCAGTTTTGTCTTTTCTTTCCTGGATGCTGAATGAAGCATCTCTTTTGTGAACAGCAGTTGTTTACATTCTTCCTAACAAAAGCTGGGATTTCCTCTGATGCTAATAACCTTTTCACTAATGCATACAGGCAGCCTGAGCCCTTGGAATGGCTTATTAATAATGCCAATTTGAGCGTGCTGGTCACTTGTAGGAGCAGCCTCCTGAAAGTCAACACACTGCTACCAGAACAGGGAGGCAACTTTTCATCACCACCTTGCTCAGACAGGGCAGATTCCACGCATTGCTCCCTGCAAACCTTGGGCCAAACACTGGACTGCACTTGCAGGTTTTGAAAGCACCCGCCATCCCCCTTTGACTTGCTGATGCACATTGGAGTGCAAGCACTGATGTATAGGAGGTGATCAGCCAAAGTGCCTCAGACCATTCACAGTTACCCTGGGCATTCCGACAGGTTTTCCACATTTGTAACACTTTAGAAAATGTTTTCTCTCTGTCTGAGCATTTCTGCACCATCTCAGCATTTAAGTTTTCTCTCTGAAAGGCAGCGCTTAGCCTTGGTCTCAAATGTGTGGCATTTTTCCATGTTCCCATTTGCAGGCAGGTGTTATCCAGAGGAGGACCGTACTGGTCTGTGGATATCTGTTGGTGTAAATAGGGAGAAGTCTTCCTTCAAGGAGCCAGTCTTGGCAGCCACCAGCTCTCCACTGAGCATCTCCCTAGAGGATCACAACTTGCACTTGAAGCATAAGGTGGGCTTGGAGCAGGCTGCAATGCCA
This sequence comes from Edolisoma coerulescens, assembly GCA_013397115.1. Taxonomy (NCBI): domain Eukaryota; kingdom Metazoa; phylum Chordata; class Aves; order Passeriformes; family Campephagidae; genus Edolisoma; species Edolisoma coerulescens. The sequence continues at coordinate 1,140,861 of VWZW01005843.1, forward strand.
GCAAGCTCAACAGTGTGGAGGGAAGCTGCCTGCAAAGGGTTGGCTGTGACCAAAAATGATGAACAACACAGACCCCTTTTTTGTCCCCAGTGCATCCTTCAGAAAAAGCTACTTGGGAGCATGAGCTGCTGCAACCCTCTGCTCCCGTTACAGCTTTTCCCCACACCCAGGGAGGACAGGAGCATCCCAGTGAGCTCCCCAGCTCCTGGAGTGCTGGGTGCAAATCTAGCCCTCCATTCCTTGCCCTAGGCCTCTTCCCATTGCCACACCAAGGGCTAGATGAAAAAGAAAGTTACTTTCCAAAGGGACTCAACCAAACAGATTCCCAATGTTTTGGTTCTGTACGTAAAACTGAAAGGTTTATCAAAACCTGCTGTTGAGGTACCCTGTGCCATTTAAGCACATTTGTGTAGGAATGCTGCTATGTTTTAGAATACCAAATCCAAGAGCATCCTGTCATGCTCTATAAGCAAAAATATTAGTATATCTGAAAAGAAAGTGGTTTATTTTGACTATCCAGAATGAATGAACACTAGTAACCAAACTACATGAAAACACAACTAAGACCATAGTCCTTATTTTTTGTATTTGAAAGCATTCAGTTTTTCTCTCCAATAATCTCTTGATTTCATGTCTATACATTTTTTTATTAGTCACCTGGTAGCTCTTTTTAAAATGCATCTTGAGAAATAAGATTTCCTCACTGATAATCTCAGACTTTCAGAGCAAACCACAAGTTCCCAGCCAAAGAGCTCTTCCCATGTCAGCACAAGATGCGAAATTTTGAAATGCAAGAAAGGTAAAGAGAGATATTTAAATTGCTTTGTCAAAGCTGAACAGATCTTCACCTCCTAGAACTGCTGTGGCAGAGGGGTCAGAGCAGGTGGAAGAATATGCAGAAGACAAGGAATAAAACTTCTCTCTGACAAACAGAGGCAGAAGCTCTGGAGAGGGATGGGCCAAGAAGGATACAAATGCAAGTTGTGATCCTTCATTAAAATAATCATCAAATCAGAAGTGCTATGACCTGGCAGGTAAAAGCTTTAGCTTGTAAGCTGGGAGGAGCGACCACCAGGGTGTGAAATGCCCCTTGGTGATGAATAAGCAGGTGAGCAAAGGTGGGTGCATTTACCACATGCACACTCCGAGGCTTCACCATCATTGCTCCTCCTTTTCTTTAATCCCCTAGATGAGTTGGGAGCACTAAGAAGATCTCCCCGAGCTAACCACAGGTCTGCTCCAGGGCAAAATTGCCTTTAGGCCCTAAGAGTTCTGGTCCATCCCACCTGGCTCCTGCTGGTCCCCTGAGAATCGGGGCAGGGGAGCATGTGGGCAGCTCTGCTGCTCCGCTCAGTGCCACGGCCACCCTGGGGAACAATTTGGTGAGTTTTGCATCCAAAACAGGGGGTGATGTAAAAAATTTTCTCTTTCTCTCTCTAATGTGCTCAGAGCAGTGTGACAATAACACAAAATGAATATAAAATTGAGAAAAAGTCTCTTTTAATCATTAAAAAATAAAAGAGTGCAACAGTGGATCACAAAGGTTTCTGAAGTTTTTCCTCACAGTGTGTCACTTCCCTCTTGAATTCAAAACCACCCACTAGTGATTTGAATGAAAATCACTGAAAATATAAAAGCTCCAGAAGCATTTCTGATTGAGAGAGGTGGACAACAAACAGATCATAAATCTGCAGACAGTCGCCATAGCGACAGGACTTCCAAAAGGACGCAGGGGAGCCTCAGCCTTCGAGTGCATCACCAACATCCACTACACCAGGAGAAGCAGGAGCATCCCAAAAGGGACGTTGGGAGTTGTCCTTCACAGGGAGGATGTCCCTTCAGGGAGACAGGTGGGGGGCTGTGCAGACAGAGTCCTTCCTGCTGGCCACCTTGCCAAAAGAATCACTGAGCAGATGTGGAGATTTTGGGCTCTTGGGAAGAGACCTTCAGAAACATGGCCTTAGGACAGCTATTGAGTTGTCTGGGCTTACCTCAAGCAGTGGGGATGGGAGGTGATCTCAGTGTCTTTGACAGCCCAAATTTCTATTTGAGACTGAGACCTGAAGAACTCCAAATAAATAAATAAATAAATAAACCAACAGAGGCCAGAAATCAACCAGCTTGGCTCAAAAAAAAAATCTTCCCTGTCATGCACTGATTAAAAAACCAGCACTGAAGGCTCCTGACTACAGCATAGGGCACACTTCACAGAGGACTTCATCTCATATGGTAAAAACAAGATGAGTAAGGAAAAGGGTTGCTCTGCTACCCAATAAATAGCAAAAGCTATTGATAAATACTTTCAATAAAGTCAAAGTCCTTAATACTTTTTTTATTACTAGTCTACAATGAATATATTGCTGCTGAACAGGCAGCCAAAAATGGGAATGAGATGCAAGCCTGAAAGAAAGCAGTGGTTAGAGAGCACACAGATGAGGTAAATGTTTTCGATTTCACTGTGCAGGAGCAATTTCACCCAGCACTAACTGACAGTAGTGGTTAATTTGGGGAATTTGTGATGGGTATGCCAGGACCCCCCAAGTTTAAAAAGGCCAAAGGAGCTCCTATGAACAGAAAAGGGAAGACAAGAGAAGCCAAGGGACTCACAGACCAGTCAGCCTAGCTGTAACTCTTTAGAACAAATAATTAATTTATTTGCAAACATCCAGAAGATGACAATGAGATGAGAAGCAGCCAGCTTGGATTAGCCAAGACCAAACCATACCACACCAACCAGCTTTCCTCCCAAAGCAGACTAACAGCAGAAGCTCCAGAGGTGCAGCAACTTGGCTCCAGACAGGCTGTGACCCAGTCTCATGCAATGTCCTACTAAACCAGGCAGAGAAACACACTTGATAAAATTAGTAGAGGGCTGGTGGCAAAGCCCTGTGCTATTCTGGTCTTTAAATGTGATTTATTTTCCAAATGAAAGGCCATACCAAGTGAGGGTGAGCCAGGATCTGTCCTGGCACAGGCCTGTACATGGCTTTCATGTAAATTATTTGCCTGAAAGAAGAAAGATTAGGTTGGTTAAACCGGCAGATGACCCAAAGCTGTGTCATGTTGCAAGTAACACAGATAACTCTCCCTAAAAATAATACAAAAGAGGCTTTATAAAATAAAATAAGATATTCAAATTTCAGCTATGCTTACTAATAGCATCTTGGAAAGACTGAATATACATATAGATGAGATCAGTCAAAATCCTTAGCTACATATCACCCTAAATCAGGAAATTACTTTCTACCAGAGCACTGTGCAGAGCTCACCCCCTGATTTGTGCTGTGTCTGCAAAATGAGAACCAGAGCATCTTTTATTTTACATTTTAATTTTTTATTTTTAAGTCCCACATATTGCTTCAGGCACGCTATAATTCACAACAGTGACAAAGAAATGTGAAAAGCCTTCCACCCCATTACCAGCAAGCTTGGGGCCTCCATGAACTGGGAATTCAAATACATTTTGACCCTTGCTTGGACTGGACATTGTGGGATGAGAATAGACCCAAAGCAGAGTCAGTACTCAGAAAACTTTAATGGTCAAATAGTGATGAATGTGGCAGTGTTTTGTAGGTTTAGATCAGAAGCCATGAGAGTAAGGGAAAAATTTCCCCCAAGTTAGCATCCCAATTCTTTTCCATTAAGTAATTCACAATATTTTAACTGTAGGAGGAACTAGCACAAGGAAACTGTACCAAGGAGAAAGTGTGCTGAGCGGGATACCAGATATTTTTCTGAAAGTTGGGAGATTTCCACTGGCAGCATGTTATACTCCCTTTACCTCTGCTGCATGATAAACTTTTGCCTTACTGGCAAGGCTTCCTCCTACACGTCTGTATTTTATATTACGGATGAAGGTATGATCAAAACTGATCAGGCAAAATTAAAGGTCACTTGGTGGGACTTCCCGACAGAGCTTGTGAGGAACCTGGATGACAGATACCATCCAAACCACCTGACAGCCTGGCAGCCCTACAGTGTGAACCTAAGGCTGATTGAAGTAGAAGTTATACTTGTACAAATGATGATGATGATGATGAGGGAAACATAGTTCTTTTGTATCATCCACTACCCAAAATAAAAACACCAACATCACCTCTCTGCCTTGCTCTGGGTAATGCACACAGAGGAAGATGAGCTAGACTTGAGCGAAGGCTCTCACTGGACTAGGCAGGCTGCAGCCTGCTCTGGGGCCACGTCAGACTCCAGGCTGTGTGCCCAGAGGAAGCCTTCAGTGCTGTGCTTGGCGTAATGAAGAAATATGGACATGAATTAAACCCTCCAAGGAATGATGATATTACATTGTTTGTTTTTACCTTTGCTTTAATGAATCGATTCCATCTCTTCTTGGTTTTCTGTTGGTATGAATGGGTGACCAGGCGTGCTTGCATGAAAAATACCCTTGGAGGACTACTACAATTAACTAGTAAATTAGTTAAGGTGGCAGTCTTTGGAGCTGAAAACAAGATCATTCAGAAGTAGCAAAGCTTACCTAACCACCCCTTCTGCCTTGGCAGTGAAGAAAAACTGGGCCACTTGTGAAACAAGGCATATACAGACAATAAATGTTAATACATTTAAAAGTAAAATTGAAGTTTAAGAAAGATGTGTTAAAGGAAAGTTACCGTGGTGATGCCTCTCCTGTTACATCCCCAAACACAGTGTAAACAAGATTACCATATGACCTGGGTATTACAGCTTGGCAAAAAATCCAAAGAAGCCTGGACATCCCCCTTCGAAGCAGGAGAGATATCTCCTTCAATATCCTTACATCTTTCAAAGGCCTGTGTTCTTCACCCAGGGGGTCACTGCATCTGCTGGAAAGCTCGCTGGGGTTTTAGCCTGAAAAGACTCTGCCTCTTCCTTGAAATCTTCCTAGACAAGATTAAAATCTAATTCCTTCAGTGGCAACCTCACAAGTCACTTTGATAGACATACAACCTGTTGATCAACCATTTGAATCTACTGATTTATTGATTTGATCTTAATCATGATCGCGGTGTGATCACTTAATTGATCTGCCTTTAATTAGCTTAGTAGAAATAATGAATTAATCTAGTGATATCCTCGCTCAGGTGTTCCTTCAAGTGTTCACCCTTTTTAATCACCTCTGCAGGGAATATACAAGGTAGGTTTACACTATTAAATAGTCACCGAGGTCACAAACCTGAGGGCAGGAGTAAATTTGGGTAGGGCATATGCCAGCAGCTCAGCTCTGCATCTCTCCAGCCAACACCTCATCCACCCTGTGAATAAACTCATCTCCAGCCACATTTGGTCTCCCAAAAATCTTGCTGCGTTGCTGAATGAAGGGCACGGAGGGCTTCATCTCAGAAGCAGTCAAACATTTCAAGGATGTCTTTCTCCATGGTGTACAACCAAAGAGGAGTGGACAGGGAGGGCATCCTGGGCCCCACAGCAGATGATTTATCCTGTCTTAGGCTTCACTCATGAGCACAGAAAGCTCTGACTCTTAAAGTCCTTTGGGAAAAAAGTTGTTACTGAATTAAAGTGAATGAGAAGACGAGATTTTGAACTGTAAGATTTTGAATAATACAGTACTGGGGGGACAAACATCCCATTCTGTTCTTTATTTTTTGCATTGTCATAGTTCTTGGATACCAGGAGAGATCATACACTCCTGTGGGATAGGTACCACACAAAATACAAGTCTCAATGGACTTTCATGTGAGGTGGATGGGTGGTGGAAGGAAATGAGCAGCTGAAATCACACAAAATCACTGGGTATTTGCACCTAGATGGTTAAAATTTGAGCAGAAGAGCTGAGATTTCATGTTTGTCCCGCGATGTGAGTGAACAGAGACAGAACTGGGCTGGTACCCATGGAGTAACCCACCATGAGAGTATGAGCTCCCACTGCTCCCTGTGCCTAGGCAACTCTTCTTTCAGGATTGATGCTTTCAAGTTCAGGTCAAATGCATAACCACAACAGAATGAGCAGGAAAAAAAAAAAAAAGCTCATATTACCAGCTCTGAGTAGGCAAGTGATGCAGCTTTCCTGACTACTCAGTTAGCTAATTTTGTTCTTTACGGATATTGCTGTTTGTTTTGTGAGAAAGTCAGAAGACATCATCTGAACTGGCTTAAAAATTATAAACAAGCATTTTAATTTTTGTTTAAACTGGAGACACTATTAGAGGCCTGTTTTGAAGCCAGTTTAAGTCAATGGAAGGATTTAATCGGGCTTTGTTTGCAGGCGTGGTGGCAACCTCTTTTAAATGCATTCCTCTGCTTATAATCAAGCCTTGCCCCCATCAGATTTTAATCACTTCTTCCTAGGTTAGGGACCAGGATGGGCTGGTGACAGTCCCTGCTGCAGTCACATACCACTCGTGTGGTGCTGGCATTCGAAGCCAGGCTGCTTCACTGTTTCCACTGCCGACTGTTTGCAAACGCAGGAGAGGAGCTGGGAATGAACAGAGCAATGCAGAGTCGGAGAGGGAGGGGTTTGGTGGCTGGGCTGGAGTTAGTCACCGCAGACTTCCATTTCCAGATCGTGAGGAAGGACTCAAGCCATTTTAGGCATTTTCTTGGACTTCCTTCTCAGCTTTTAATTGAAATACCCAGGAGGGATGGAGGAATCCACAGGCCCATTTTGCACTGATGTGGAATACTTCTGTGCAAGCACAGACGCGCTCACCCTTCGTATTGTAGAGTCAGACCACTGCTGTTAGTCCTTGGCTCAGTTCCTTTGCATGGGAACAGGGAATCTTTCACACGTCTCACCTTCTGGAAGCTGAGACACTCCTCTGTGAAAGATGCTCACTGTGGTGATAATAATTTTAAAAGAATTTTCTTGCAGGAGCTAACTATGCTGGGATGGCTTGAATATTCAAAACAAAATGCATTTCATTCTGATACCTCTGAGGTACATAAATATACATATACATTTAAACATATATATATCTGTAAGTGCCACAGATAGGAAGACATACAAACCAGCAAATTGCAAAATCACAAGAGGCTTCAAACACCCCTGTTTCTTTTCAGCAGGAATTCAGATGCCTACATCTAGCAGAGCAAACAAAAAACTCTGCATAGCTGCCAAGACAACTGATACATCCAGCTGCCAGACTTTTCACTATGTTTCTCTCTTCGGTGTTCTAAGTTTTGCATCTCCCCTTGTCTGGCAGCACTGTCCTTTTTGCCAGAGCAGCTGGTTGGGCCATCACCCCCAGGATGTCCTGGAGGAGGCAGGCAGCAGGCATGCTAAGAGCACATCCAGCATGGCCAGGCAAAGTCCCTTCTATCTGTTCCCAAACATGGGGCCAATGCTCACCGTGCAGGGCAGCAGCAGCAGCAAATGGGATTTTTTTTGTGGTTGATGTTACAACTCTTTTCCCTTCTGCTGAGACAAAGGAATTTTCTCTATCTGGGGGACCCCAGCGTCCTGGTCATCCAGGAAGCTTCTCCTGGGCTTGGCGCTCAGCCTGGCAGCACCATGCAGAATGCCACGGCCAAGTCCCTTCACACGGGGCCTTAACATCTGCACAAACTACTTATTTATCACATGGTGAAAGAACCAATGTTTCTGTCCTTTTGTGATGCTGATTGAGCACCTCGTGCTTTGTGTTTTGCTTTCTTGAAGCTGATTCTTAATTAGCAACAAAGTTGCAGTCACAGAAACACTGAGGACAGAGGAGTAACATCAACCTTGAAATTGTTACTTTTCTGACCACTAGAAAAGCTCTCTACCTTCCCCTGAAAGCTACTTAAATGTTTCTTCACTTCTACAGAACGATAAACAAGTCCTTGCTGACTAAGTATCATGCCAACCACGACTTTCCTTTCTCTTTGGGGCCTGCTAGTGTATGAAAGTTTTTTAATGAACCAGTCCAGCCATCTCAAAAGGTTTTAGTTTTACTCCCAGGTGGTTGTACCTTTATTACAGTGCCTCTGCTGGATGGGGTGACCAGCCTTTCCCTGACACCCCACTGATGTGGTTTGTGACCACCTCCATGCACTGAATCTGGAGCATGCTGTGGCACCCCTCTCCCATGGCTGTCCTGTGATCAAAGGGAAGGCATCCGAGATGGCAAAAGAGGTTGGAGTAAGTATCACAAATCGGCCCATAAACCAGCTCTGCTCTGCTAAAATGATTATTCCAGGGCATGAAGCAGTGTAGGAGCACGAGGAGAAAAAGTGTGTTGCTGGGGGGCTGCCACAGCTTCTGCATTCTGGCTGCTATCTTGGTGCCTTTTAGTAGTGTTGCACCATCAGGGGCTGATGCTCCCTTCTCCAAGGCTCCCAGGCCTCGCATACGGGACAGGCAGGGGATGAGAACAGAACGTCTGGTGTCCCCTGATGTCAGCATCCCTTGCTACAGGAGACCAAAAGAAAAAAACCTGACAGGCAATGAAATGTGAGGGTTTGCAGGCAAATTTCTGGGAAGAGAAGTGATAAGTTCGTATAAATTCAGAAAGTAGGGAACTGAGGATTAACCCTATTGTTTTACACAGAGTAGTTGCATTAGAATCAATTGTATTTTGGTGTTCATGGTTAATTATTGACTTCTATTTGTGTGTAGAAGGAAAGAACTCGTGCCAAAAAGCCAGGAAAGTACAAGATCTTTCTAGAGAAAAGCAGAAAAAGAAAAAAGAAAAAACCCAACCAGACCTATATTTCCTGTGGATTTTTTTCTTCCATGGCAGCTGTAAAACCAACTCAGATTGTGTTAACTAAGTGTATTATCCTGTGAACAACAGGGTCCCATTAGCTCCATCAGAAGGCCAATACCTTCTGTACTGAAAACCTCTTGATTCACTAAATTTCCCTGCCAGAGTAAATTCCTGCTGTTGACCCCATTGAAGGAATCACTTTAAATCTTGAAACATAAAATCTATTAAAGCAGAAGAAAAAAAGTTACTTTTTCCCTCTCTTTGCATTTTGAGTTCAGACATCAAACAACACGTTGCAGTTCAGCATAGAGAAGAATGTTGTAGCAAGTAAAAAATAATAAATTAAGAAATACTGAGAAAAAAAACAACAAGAAAGGAAGGGATTGTATGACAGTAATAAATGTATTCTGTTCTTTATAAACACATGTGTGGTGTGGATTTGTGTCTGTGGGACAATTCAGGAAACAAATGAAAAGATAAGTTTTGGGTTTAAGCTCAGCAGATTTCAAAGTGCATTGTTTATACCCTCTGCAGTGCAATAAAGCTTATCAAGAACTTTTCCATTGGATACAAGAGTCAAAAGAAATAAGAGGAATGTGAGCAGTATGCTTCCTTTGGGTCGCTACAGTATCTGTAATACTTTCAGCACAGATTTCCCATGTCAGCTTAAGCTCTGTCTCACAACGATCATTTTTAGCAGATAATTGTAAATATTTTGCTGAGCTGACTGAGTTGTTCAGAAATTTGCCGTCATTTCACTCTCCACAAGCTCAAAGCACGTGGCAAGTTCAAGGGCCCTTAATTAAAAATATAATACTTCCACTCTAGAAGCTCTTGCTTGCATCCTGGTAATACTCGGGGATAAATCAGCTGCTGATGTAAATGCATTAATTTCAGTGTAATTTCATTTAGAAGCTACAAGAGTACCACATTTTTATTTAATGATTTGAACGTGCTTTCTGTAAGGGGGAGTACGATCACCTCCCTTTTACAGAGGGGAGAGCTGAGCCTGGGAAGTGAGAGGCAGAGATTTGACCAGCCCTTGGTAAAAGCTGGGAGAGCATGCAAGACTCTCGCTCCGATTCCACATTTGTGCTTTCAGCATGAACCAGGACATGGAAACGACACACAAAGATATATACATTTCAAGCACGAGATTTGGCTCTAGATCACCAGACCTCAAAGCTGCAATATTTCCTAGGCAGAGTGTACTTCTGCCCCTCTCTTAAATTGAGAGGTCAATTTTTGTCTTCTTTTCCTATTTTGCTCTTCTGAGGGAAGACAGCATGGCATGTTTGTTAGAACTATAATGTTGCATTTGCTAATTAAATAAAGTGGGGTTTTTGGGAGAACTTCTTTTAAGCAAAACCATGTGTTCCAGGGAGGAAACATTCTTCTGGTAAACAGCTGAGCCCTTAACATTTAGCAACATAACTCTGCGTTTGCAGCTATTGAAAACTGTGTGACCGAGGAAGCCTGTGTTGCTGAGGCTGAGGACTGAAAGCATTTTGCTTGCTGTCAGAATGCCAGCCCTTCCTTTTATGTATACACTAAAAGCAAGAAATAACCAACTATTGGATAGTTGCTTCTTATGGTTTTAATAAAATTTGTCTCGTATCAAAATGCTGCTGGGTTTTAATGTTGACGCTGCGCTGAGCGATGTTCTCTGCTCCAGCACAGCTGGCTCTTGCTTTCCAGAAATATAGCTGCACCCTGGCATTCCTTGCAAAAATTGCAGCCTTAAATCATTTCCTCATCTCTCTGACCTGTGCCAGGAAGGACCCTCCATGCACAGATCTCCTCGCTGGTACAGAGAAAGGGATCATTCCTCCTCCCCTCCCCAGCTGCTGTGTGAGCAGAGTGCTGTGATGGCAGGAGGTAGCTGGGGAACAGGGGAAGTTACCTGCCAGACATGAACAGCAGCCCTGGAAAGCTCAGGGAAAAAAAGATAATAGAGCTGGAACTGCAAACAGAAACAGGACTGAGAGAATGGGAGTGCCCTGTCCCTGGCTCCTGCTTCCCATTCCACCAGTCCACATCTTTTGGAGATAGTCAAAGGGCCACAGGGCTATGGGGCAAATCCTGCTGAAGGGGAGGAGGGAAGTTTTATTTGGTATAAGCGATTTCCTGAGCAGCATTAGGGAGGCAGGGGGAGGCTGGTTGGCTGACTGAGATCTTACACCGCTTCTCCATCCAGCAGCTGGAAGGGGAAGGCCACAGTCCCAGCTCCCTCTGAGGCGAGGGAGATGATTATTCCTCTGCCCGCTCATCTCACTGAAGCTGGGCTGCTGAGCTCTGGGCATCACGTTGACCTTTGCAGTACAAAGGGATCTTATCTTGTTCTTTGTAGCCCTCAAAGCAGCTGGGCATGCTTACAAATTTCAGTAACTACCAGCTAAGGCTAAACAAGATCCCACGATAAAAGTTCAAGGCTCTGCATTCCTCTCTTATTGCTTTCCTGAGCAGATTCTCATTTTTACTACTTTCATCCAGTTATCTTAAGGTACATAATGACTACTGTAATTACTGACAATGATGAGCTAATCAATTCTTCTAGGTATTATTGTCAAGGGATAAATATTACTATCCTTGCTGTAAGAATGGGGAAACTAAAGCAAAGAGAAGTTGTTGGATAAATAGGTGTGTTTTACTTTTAACAGTATAATAACCTCCTGGTTTTATTTCTACAGGTTTACGTATTTGCTTCTTAGTATGCTTTGTGTGCTATTATTGCTTTCCAGTAATGTTATCTGTCATGGGTTGTGTGCATGTACTAAGGTTCATTTAAGAAAACTGCAGTGATTTCAGAAAACTTAACAGATTTTTAAGGGTTTTTTGTCATTGTTTATATATATTTGACTTATCATAACCCTATTTTCCTGACTTTTCATTTTCTTCCTCCTTCTCTTATTTTTGATTCCTTCTTTTTGAGAAAAAACCACAAATACTATTATTTTCTATTTATTTTCCACATACTTCAGCTTGCATTTAAATCTCTAATATGGAAAGCCAACAGAATATGCCTTTCTAGAGTCTAAAGAACTAAGATATTCTACTGGGTAGGAAGCTTGCAAGGCAGCCCTATGGCTTTACTAGAATATCAGTAAATCACTTATATCTATAATTAATATTCAGAAGATACATGCTGGTTTGGTAGCATTTACCTAAGAGTTTAAGTTTCCCACAGTTCAGGTATGCTTCCCTGAACCCTTTTCAAGGGTAGATAGACAGGTAGCCAGTTCAGAGGCTATGCTGCACCAAAGAAAAAAAAAAGGACTTTATTTTGTTTGTCAGCACAATTTCGGTTGAACTGTGTGGTAGGATCCCGTCTCTAGATAGGAATAAGTGTCACAAAACTCTTATTTGAAACACTTCTTTGCTCCAAATTTGTTGTTTAGTAAGGGCCTGACTTGAAAAGCATTTGGGTGTTTATGTGCACCTCAGTGTCTCTCTAAAACCAGCACTAATTCCTTATCGAACTGCGGACTAAGGGCCTCCAGATAGTCTGAAAACCTTATATAGACTTATTTCAGTCAATTTTTAATTCTAAGGAGACCAAAAAAAAAAAAAAGTTTAAATTAGTCTCAGCTATGTTAAAAAAGTGCTTCACAAACAAGGGAAACAGTCAATCTGGAAAAAAATGAGGTAATAAAACTTCTATAACTGGAATATTTTGGGAAATTTAGAAACAATAAAAGGAAAAAAACCTGTGAGAACCACTAACATAGTTTCTAAGGTGTCACTGTTAAGTTTAATGCTGTCAGCCCTCAGAGCTTTAGTTCTGAGACTTTCTGCTCTACAGATTATTTTCCTGAGGCTTATTTGTCCTTGCAGGGCTCCCTCCACCTCTCTTAGTGCACTGCCTATGGCTTCAAGACTTTTCAGGAAGGCTAATCTAATCTTTAAGCATTTTTGGAGAGGTTTGTGTTTTCCCTTTTGTGCTGGGGGAGACAACAACAATCTTGCTTGAAATAAAGCCCAAACAAGGGAAGCTGAAGAGTGGGAGTACGTGAGGGAGCTGGTGGATAACTTACAGGGCTGTGAATCTCCTCCTGCCTGTAGGCTCCTCTTGTAGGCTGCAGTATTGATTCTGTGTTTAGTCTAGGCTCTTCCCAAATACCTGCTTCGGCTCTTACGTGGATTGCAGAGAGCTCAGCCCTGAGGGTGAGTGGCAAAGGAAGTCCTCCTCGCAAATGTCCGGTTTTGGATCAACACCTCCTGATTTTCCATTAAAAACATGCACGTGCCTGCACTTCCTCTCCACTCCTATCCTGTAATGGTGTGCGGCCCGACGGAGACCAAATGCAGCGAAGGGAAATGCCGGGATGGGGCATTTCCTCACGGATGAGCCCTCTGCGATCTGAGGAAAAGTCGTGGCGGGTCCGTAACCTCTGGGCCTGCTCAGGGGCCGAGAGGGCTGGCGAAGGTCCGCGCCAGTGTCACCTGCGCCTGCGACAGCCCCTCTGAGGGGCGGGAGCGCTGTCAGGGCACTGCGATCCCTCGTACCGTGCCCTGCGCCATCCCCGGCACACGCGGGGGTCTGGCGGAGAGCGCGGGGCTTGAGGGCTTATTTAGCCTTTGGCATAAAAGCGTGGGGGGTTGGGGTTTTTGTTTACGTTTTGTAACGCCGACGGGAGCCTGAGGCAGCTCTGGGGCACCCTCGGGCTGGGCAGAACAGAGCACCCCCAGATTAGGAGGAATTTATTCACAGAAAGGGCAATTAGGCATTGGGAGCTGCCCGGGGAGGCGGTGGAGTCTCCGTCCCTGGGGGTGTTTAAGGAAAGACCGAACGTGGCACTCAGTGCCATGGTTGACATGGTGGTGTTCGCATAGGTTGGACTCGATGATCTCAGAGGTCTTTTCTAATCTAATTTATTCTGTGATTCTGTGACCTCGCACATCCACCCGCCCGGCTCGGGGCCTGGGGGTACGGGTCCCGCTCCTCAGCCCCTCTGCTCGCAGGCCGGGGGCTGGCGGCCCGGGCTGCCATGTCTGTGGCGCAGCACGGCCCGGGACCGGCGGCAGGAGCGCCCCGCCCGCCGGCGCCGCGGGGAACCGGCCGGGAGCCGGGGGGGGAGGGAGGG
>VWZW01005843.1:1158420-1276154 GCA_013397115.1 Edolisoma coerulescens
CCTCTTCCCTTTTGCTGCTGTTAACTTGAGCCTGCCTTTCTCTTCCCGTCTGTTTTGCCTGTTCTCGCTGCGTTTGAACCTATTGGCGTTAATGGCTTAGGGAGGGTGTTCGGATGTTTCTGCCCTTCTGGTTTTTTGGAAGTGATTGAAAGCAAAGCTGTTCAGTTTATTGTGCTTTTGATCAGCTGCAGATAGGACTTAACAGTTCGTCATTTTCGCGTCTTTCACAATAGTAGCGATTACCGAGCTCCTTGCTAAGCATAATGCCAGTTGCAGAAATACGAAATAGTGCTAAAGACGATGCTTTTGTACGCTTTATTGTTGAATTACGTGTGTACACACAAATGTCTTGGTTTTTATTTTATTTTGCATATACGGGGGTTTTTTACAGCTTGTCTAGAAACGAGAGATTTATTTCTCTGCTATTTTTCTTTTTCCTTCTTATGTGCAGTCTGCTTATATGATTTACTTTTTACAATCCTTCGTTCTTCTCCCTTGCAGAAGCGTATCAAAATACTGCTTTTCTGATTCAAATAGACCATCGGCTTTAGGAAAAACAGCTAAAACCAAAATCCAGATGCCACGCTTGTGGCATAAGGTTTATCGAGACTCTTATCTTCTTAGAGATGAAATTTTATTTCACCTTATTTGCATTTAGAATCAATATGGAGTGTAGTTAATCTTGCATCTCCTGTTTCTCTGCTGCAAGACCAAAATGTCTGAAATCCCCCTATAGACTTAAGAGCTGTGAAGAGAAAAGGGGCATCTCTGCAGTCCTGCAGAGGTCTTTGGTGATGCTACGAAGGCAAGCTAGAGCTTGGAAATTTTAGGTGTCCCAATCCCTAGCAAATATGAACTAGTCGTACTGGGAGGGGGGAGGAAGTAACAAAGGGCTGTTCAGCTTTTTAATGCTTCTTGTGAAGCAGGTGAGTATTTGGTGCCATTTTGCTAGGAGAATGCTCTGTTACCTGTCCCACAGGAGTTTCTTTGAACTCACATTAGATCCTATTAGTCTATGGGATATGGAGGAGGCCTCCTCCTGCCAGTCTGGTGAGTGCTGGCATTTCTGAAGGCACCAGCGCTCTTTTTCAATGCAGTTAACAACTGGCAAGAAAAGGGAAGAGTTGTTTTCTTGTTGTTGGGTTTTGGTTTGGTTTTGATTTTTTTTTTTTCTAAAAAGCTCTCTTTGACAATTAACACCAGGTTTTAATAGCAGGTTTTTGGTTGAACAGTGGATGTGATTCTACTTGGAATCATCTCCAAAATTTTGATTTTGCCTTTTCTGTTCTCGGTGAATGACGTATTAGTTTTGAAAAGTTTGTGACTTTTAGTGCATATTAAATACAGCCAATATTATGTTGTGATTGGAGGACATGACTATTCCTAATATCAACAGGTCTCTAGTAAGAGAGTAGAAGAGTGTTGGAGAAGCTACTCTTTGGCTAGAACTAGTTGTTGGCTGGTTTTGTGCTAGATTTGGAAAACAGTGGTTAATTCAATAGTAACGATTTTTAACTTGTCTTGACAGTGGTTATTTTGCTCTGTTTAGAGAGGTGAAATAAAACTATTTTGTGAGAAAAGTTCTGATACTTTAAAAATATGGAAGTTAAAGGCACGTTTTGATTCAAATGAACACACATCTAAGTTCAGACATTTGTGATCAAATTAGGGTTGGATAATTTGTGAATGTATTTCAGTTTAACAGGTGCAGACTCACAGAATACTTAGTCTTTAGTTGTTAACTTACTGGGCAGCTTTTTACAGTTAATAAATGAACTTTTTACAGTTTTGGTAAAACACTAGGGACTAGACAGTTTCAGTAGTGTGCAAATGTGATAATTTTTCCCACAGTGATTGGGACTGTCATCATCTGTTAGCTATGCAGAGGTTTATAGTGGTGCAAACACTTCATATATGCTACATGAAACCTATTAAAGAATTCTTAATCTTCTGGGGTTTTTTTAAATTGCCAACTAATTATGTGAATATGGAAGAGTTTTACTTCCTGTGTTTTTTAACATGACATATCATATCTATTTCTGAAAATAAAATCCAACCTATGAACCTATGAGTGTATTTTGAGGGTTATATTTTTTCATTTGCTGCTTGAGACTGCAGTTTGTTTTGTCATACTTCTGTTGTGGGAAACTGCTTTGAAGTTTACTTTTTTTCAACCTATCTGTTGGTTAAATTTGCTTTGAAATAGTGCAAGCAGCTGTCATTAAGTAAATTCCACTTATAGAATCTTGTATTGTCCCCACTCCTCAGTTAATTATAGGAAATAAGTAACATGGTGCTTATGTACTTACTCAAGCACTCTTTTTAAAACTGTTAGATTCTCAGCACCATCAGAGGGAAGGAGAAAGGCAAGAAACTTGCACCGTTGATGAAACTTTTTGCAGCACCTGTGCATAGTGCTGGTTTTGCTGTTAACTTTTTGATACGTTTCTTAATCTGAAACGTTTTAGTTTGTTAGATATGTAAAAATGATGACTGACTCCTGTTAAATTGTTCCCAAATTTGCAGTTATTAAGTATATTTATATTGAAGAGTAAGAGGAGTCTCTAACTCATGTTTTCACTGTAGACCTGGATGGTACTCATATTCTGGGCCTGGAATGTACTAACCTCTAATGTTGATGGCTTTCTTCTAAAAAGAAGTAAGCAAAGATTGTCTTAATATGCTTGATTTATTGGCAGCAGCCAAATATAGCTGCATTTCCCACTGTTGTTGCAGTGCTGCATCTTCTTCTGTCTTAAAAGTTATGGATAGTTCATGCGTTCCCTGCTCAGAATTTGCTTTACTGTGGAACATACTGTGTTAGTACACTTCTAAGTTGCTTTATTAATGCCAATTCATCCTTTAGGAGGCGAACTGAAATGTTTGTAGCACATCTTGTAATAAACATTTTGAAGTAGTTTAGAAAGTCTTGGTATTTTCAGTGCCCTGTAGTATATTAGAATTTTTGAATGGTCTCATTTTTTCTTTACTGCTCTGTAGCTCTAGAATAATTTCAGAGACAGGACTTTGTGGGATTCCCTTAAACTACCACAGGTTTTTCTACAACTTTCTTTTTTTTCTCTTCTATTTAAGTGTTAAATTTGTTGCAAAGAAGAATGGTAATGATCTATGTATTTTGTCTAGGCCTTAAGTTTTCTGAGGGCCATTACAACTCTACAGTGGGGTCATCTTTTGGTGGCAACAGTGACTTTGTCATACTTCTGTACCGGCATGGTTACATTGACAGAAGTACTTTGCCAGTGTAGCTCCTTTGCTCACCTTTCCTAACTGGTAGCAACAGTTTTGATATGTTGCACATACTCTAACAAGACTTTCTTAAATGTGATGTTAGCAAACTGGTGCATACTAGTCCCCCCGCTATAACAGAATAACGTCAGTGCATCCTGAGGAGTTACCTCTTGGAGTAAAATGGGTGAAAATCGTTCATAAAGATAGATTTTTGATTGGATGCTTTAAACCACTTGTTTGGGGTTTTTGGGGGGGGACGGACGGGGAGGTGTCTTTTTAGTTGTGGATCTCTCAACTTTTCCTGCAGTAATGCAGGTGTGCTGAAATTGCTGCGTACAGATTTCTACGTAGTATATTCAGGACAGGAGAGTTTAATCGTATTTTACAGCACCCCCCTCACACTCCTCCTCCCACTTGGAAATAACTTGTTTTCTGTGAACTGGGAAAGTGTTTTGGGCTCTGGGTTCAGAACCACTGTGTTCCTTCACAGAGTAAAAATGGAGTACACCCCCTGCTGCAGTGTGTTTGTATAGTATTGTGTCTTTAGGCTGCTAGATCTGAAAATCAGATTTTAAATGCTTAGTGTTTCGGGCTTGCTGTGACACTGGAAGTCAATTTTCTACAATTAATTGGCATGTGTGTTATATCAGAGATCAGAGAATGTATTTGCGGTATGTGCCTTAACATCCCTCAGTTTACTATATCCTAAAGTCACGTTTTTCTCCGCAATAGCACATCTTCCATCTCCCTTGAAATATCCATCTTTTGTAAAGTCTGGATGTTCCTTTTTGTCAGGAACTGTTTCTGACCTTTTAAATTTTACTTTCCCTCACATCAAAGGTCTAAGACCTGTAACAAAACTTCTCTTCTGGGCAACTGCAATTTTGACTGATACTCATTTGTTCCAAATGGATCAGGATGTTTCTTTTCTCAAAATGAGTTGTATTAATCTTGTCTCACTGCCCTTTTCAGTTCTGTTTTCCAAGAGCTGTGTGTTTTTTGCTAGTGTTTGTATATACTCCATTTAAAATTAAATACTTTTCACCAGTCTGTTTTCTAGCTAATTTTAAAGACCAGATGATCGGCTACATTTAACTTACAGCCATCAGTTAAATGTTTCCATTCTTTCTTGTTAGAAGCCATATTTTTTGCCGGTTTTGCCTTAAAATGTCGTTTGATGGATGACAAATACTGTAAGTCAGGTATTGCAGTAGTGGATGCTTGTGTGGCAGAAATGTGTGTCTCTGCTGTGTAGCTCAATAGGCTCTCAAAGTAACTGTATTAGGAATAAATTTAAATTAAGGAGATTTAAGTCTGTGAGACATCTTTAAAAAGTAAACCAATCATTCATGTAGTGCTTAGTGATTTTTTTTTAAAGAAAATTTTGCAGACTTTTGAACCTTGTAGATTTCCAAACTGCTATATCTATTCTTTTGTGTCTTTCACCAAGTATACTGTGTCTCTGACATAGGTAGGTACTTCTTCTGAGCAGTGTTAGAAAAGTACCTAATTTTTAAAACAAATAAATACTCCAACACGAGGACCATACATACCATGGTGTAAAACTGAGTGTTGAGCACTTACATATAAAAAACCTTTGAGACTGGAAAACCAGTTTAGAATTGCAACTTAAAAATAGATTCACAGGTTTAATATTGCAGGGAAAAGCCTTTGTTTGGGATAACACTTGGGAATTTAAATCCTAGATTTAAAAAAGATCTACTAATTTTTGCATCTTGTTCTTCACAGTCCTAGAGCAGGGCTTGCATTGAGTTCAGGTTATTGGTCAGTTGTGCATTTGTAGGAAACCAAGTTTTATCTGGGAAGGGTCTATCAGACTCTAGGTTTTAGTCTGTGTTTTTGGGGGATATGGGTCTCTAATAAGATACTGGGGCTAAATGCTGAATTTCTACTGTAGGAATTCTGGGGGTTTTTTTATCTTTACAACTTGGAGGAAACGAATTTATTATTAAATTTCAATTTTGTATGATTTAGTGTATATTTCCTACATCTTCCCTGTAGGCTACTTGATCATCTCCGGTGTGTCACCTCAGTGTATTGCTTAGCTGCTTTAGCAGGAGCAGCCGTTCAGTGCTTGTTCCAACAGCGTAATGATACTACTTCAGCCTTTCTCATCACCTGAATTAGTGCTCCTTCTGAGAGGGTTTGCCCAAAAATCACCTAGATTTATTATTTGACAAATGGAGTAATTCTGCTGTGTAGATTTCACTGACAACTAAACAATGCACACCTGTCTTCAAGGATTTTGTTTTTCTGTCTTTACTTAAACTGTAGCAGCAGGCTGAAGTAAAATACATCTGTCTCTGCATATGGTGGTGTGCCTGACAAAAAACTTCCGTGGCTGCCTTGACTTTGTAGAACTTCAAGTAGAACTTAAACAAGGGCATAGATCCTTTCCCTGAACAGTATCCGACAACTTATCGTTCTCTTCCTAAATAGCGATGAGTTTTCTTAAAATGGACTGGCGTATGAATGTATTTAAAGTTCTCTTAAAAGCTCAGTGTGCAATAGTTTCCCTCAAGCACCTATTTCTTCCAAATCTTTTTTAAGAAAATCAGGAGTGTTGAATTCTGATGGACTCAAACAACAGTAACTTGTTGCTCAGTTGATGCTGTTCCTGTAAACACACCTGACATCAAGGGTGTGAAATCGGGGACCAGTCTAAGATTTAAATTAAAAAGTGCAAGTTAGGTACAGAACCTTGAAAAGCAGGTTATTTTCTATTATTGGTCGTTGTGAGATGGGGCAGATAAAGATTTAGCTCTTTTCCATTTGATGGTGTGAAACACGTCTGTACTGCATCTTTGGTTGTATTCCTATAAGAGATCTAGGTACAGGAGTTTTGAACGGTCTCCGCTTGCAGAATCAAGATTTACTACTTCCTTTTTTGTAGAACTTCCAAATACCACTGAATAGATAATTTCTCTTGTTTTAAGAGAGACTGTAACACACTCCTACTGTTTAAATGAACTAAAAGACTAATTCTCAGGGTTTTTTCCTTTTTGGAATTCTAATAAAAAGTAAAATTCCAGCAAAGTGCTGATGCATGGCTTGTTCAGTACAAATTTTGCTGAAGCTAAACTGCCTTTTACATGTTCCTGAATGTAATTTCAGGAAATCTGGGGAATTACTGGTTTAAGATAATGAAGTCTGATCTGCTGAGTTATGTTATTTTGTTTACTTGGGTATTTTTTGTACATAAATTCAGCATTGCTTTTTGCTTTTACTCCGGAGTAATGTTGAATGAACTAAGGAAAGTGATTTGACTTTTTGGTAATTGTATATGCAGATTGCATCATTTCAAAGTCGTTGTTAACTTGACAATGAAATGAACTTTACTCTTTTCTTGAAACTGATTTGTAATCACTTCTAAAACGAATTCCGTGTGTTCTGTGCACATAAGGGTGTTCCCATCCTATCTGCATGTACCCAGTTTTTGTCCACCAACATAGCAGACCAACACATCTTCTCTAACTTTCTAGACCTGTGTGTATGCACAGATGCCACTGGGAATAAGAGTACTAACTTAGAGACTTTTGACTCTAATTTTGAAGTTAAAGGTAGCCCAATGAAATTTATGCAAATAGCAACATGTTCACAAGGAAATTATTAACGGTGTGACTTAAGCATTTTGTAATTAAAATGTCAAAACTTCATCTTATGTGGGTTATCAATGATGGCAGGACTAGTACCTTTATATAAAAGCATGAATAAACAGGTACATAAATAAAAATGTCTCTGAAATGCCTCCTTAAGTAGTATTAAATCTTTTAAACATACCCTATTCTTTAATTTTTACCCCAGTCTTTTCCATATGATTTCACCACTTCTGTTTCCCTAAAACAGTTACAATTCTATATTCCAGAATCATACCCATTGCATTTTCACTATGGTTTCCAGTGGTAAACTCCTGCTATCACCTGTATCTCTAAATACTGGTTTTTGAAGAACTTTGAATATGAAACGGAAAAGTAGGTTATAAATGCAATTTTCTTCTGAAGCTGCAAAAAGCATACATCAGTCAGAGTCTACTAAAATAGGCATTTCTGTTGATATTAGTTTGGGACAAGTATGACTTAAACTTGCAGGTTATTGAGACTTCACAAAATTGAGACTATTTTCCTTAAGCCAAAGTTGGTATGTTTGACACTAGTGTTTGAATAGGGATTAGGATAGCTTAAAAATGGAGAGAGCGAGGTCCTAATTCTAGGACTTCAGTAGATGTTGAATGATATGCTGTTGCTGCTTCAGAATGATTGTTGTTGTTCACGCTTGTAAAATACTTACATTTATGCCTGGTTGTTACAACTAATACTGGAATCATGTGCATTCTAGGTGGTGAATTGGACTTTGATCAACAAATGTTTGATTGTTTTTAAAAATATTTGTGCCAGAAGTTGTGCTACCATAATGTGCTAACATGTTTTGTGCCTTTGTGTTTGTTGTCTTCCAGGTGTTTTGAATAAGGTTTTTTTAATGTGTTTTCTGTTTGTATTATTTGCAGTCTTACCTCAAATTGCAATGTCTCTTGATATAGTGAAGAAATTCAGGTCTCTTCTCTATTGGCAGGGAACTTCCCCAGTTTCTTACAGGGAACGGAATTAATATCCAAGTCTAATGCTGAAGACTGTTACTCAAATAGCATAATACAGAATATGAGTTCTCAGTCGCTGTTGAGTAAGGGATCACCCCCATTAGGGTTACACAGGGAGTGCTGTCTGAGGATTTTGGAAGCAGTAGCTGCAATGATGACTCTGGACCTGATGTGGCTGTTTTGTCCCTTCATTTTGAATCAATTTAGTAGATGAATTTAAATTAATTCTACATTTTAAGTTAGAACATTTTGGCAGAGCTTGTGTTACCGTTGGGTAATTGTGGCTTCACAGAGGATCAACATGAAAAGCCCCCTCTTTTAATGGATTTTATGGTCTGATCTCTAAAGTGCGGTATAGCAAAGTTCTTACCGGGCTGGTGTGTGCCTCCTTCTTAGGCATGTGGGTTTTTGTTTGGGGTTTTTTTTGTTGATTTCTTTTCTTCTTCCCTGATAAAACTGCCTGGCCATGTCTAGCTTAATTTTCTGTCATTGTAGAGGCCTTGGGAATTGATGACTTTATTAGCACTTTGTTTCAAGTCTGTGCTTCGCCTTTGCTTCTTCCTTTTCATGGATACTTGAGGATTATCCTATGAGATTGTGTCTCCTTATCTTGTTCTGCCTTTTTTTTGGTTTTATGTTTTGAGTTCTGGCTTTTTTTGGAGGGTGTTTCAGACAGCGCGTTTTAGGGCCTGTAATGCTGGTGCTTGACTGCAAGCTTGAATGGCTGATTTCTCTGGAATACTGGTGGTATCTTCTGGGCACTTCCTCTGTTACATGTAGGCCCTGTTCAGTTCTGGATTTTCAACTTTTATATCGCCATGCAGGGAAGATACTGACCTCAGCACCTTATTGTTATTCTTTGTCTGAAAGCATGGCACAGGTGCCATGTTTTCCATGTGGTCCAACATCATCTGTGGTTCCTGTCAACCCTGTCACATGCATGCTTTGTATTCAGTGTCCTGTATTGAGCCTTGTCCACTTGTTTCATTGTGAACCCAATGACTGTGATCAACGTTGATCCACTAATAGGTTGCCGGGCTTCAGAAACATTTGTGTAGAAAGGTGACTGTTTTCAGTCATAAACTTAGAAAGCAGCTTTCTAAGTTTATGTGTCTCTGTCTGGAATATAATAAGTGGGAAGCAGGGACAGGAACTGTTGAGTTTCTTACCTCTTTGCTGGTCTGACAGAGGTAGGCTCAGGAGTCAGTAGCTGTCTGACCCGTCTGCCATGCAGGGTTCTTGAGGCATCGCTGATCACGCATGATGCTTTTTCTTCAGCTTGTACCAACTCTTCTCGAGACTGAAAGCTCGAATCTCTCGAGTCTAAGGGTTCAGTACACATGAGAATAAAGTGTTGCTGTTTCGTAGCACATGGGGAAGTTCCTGGAAAACCAGTATTGTTCACTGCAGCCTATTTGCTAGGACCAGATAGCTTCCATATAGGTAGAAATTCCTGTTTTATTCTGAAAGGTGAATAAAGGTCTGTTGTCTTAATCCAGAAATGAGAAAATGACAGAATCCTGACTGTAGGCTAGAAAGCATGTAAAAGAAACTCGTATGTCCCACCTGAACACGTGTTGATTTCCTTGCTGAGTAGTTAATATTGATATATTTTTCCTGCTTTATAAGCACTGTCATAAATTGCTGTCTTGCCTTGCCTGCTTTGAGAGCTGTTGCATCACTGGTGCTACCAGGTGCTCTTGCAGTAAAACTAACTTGAAATAAATACTTTGTATCTAATTTGAAAATTGATCACTTGATAAGGCACTGAAGTCTTATTGACTTAAGGATTTTGATTGCGCACTCTGCATATGTATTAGTTTAAAGTCCATTTTGGTGCCAGGTGGCTTTTCAGCCCAAGCTGGCAGTTTCCTTGCATTTTGCAGATTAGACATTGTCAAAGGCAGACTTTTAGAAGTAGAATTCAAAATCAAGAAAACAATCCATAGTATGCAATACAGCTCAGTAAACTGATTTTTGAAGTTGGTTTCTCACAGTTTAGGGCACAGTTCATACTACTTAATCCAGTCTAACTGAACTGCCACTGAAAGAGATGGACCTGCTCCTTCTACTGTTTTTTCTGACTTTCTCACTACAAATGTAAAGTAGCCAGGGCAAGTTAGGCCAGTTTCTTGACTTTTTTTTTTTTTTTAAGACTTGCTAAGTGTTCAGTAGTGGTCCTAAAAGGACTTACGATATGCATGTTGAGATGATCTCAGGTTAAGACTTCCTGATCTACTACTTAGAAGTTGTTTTGAGGAGGTTTTCTTTTCTTTGACTCTTGGGTGGCAGCAGCAATCTATTCTATATGTTCTTGTTACCTGTGGAAAGAAATACACTAATAATACCATAAATAGCATAATGGGGAATCACTCTGTGCTACTCTGCTGAGATCAAATTGAGATCAGGATTTAGCTCTACCACTGCCACTTCCTTCCAGTGTATTACTGGATGGTTTTGGGCTTCAGGCCATATACTGTCTCTTCTGTTACATCCCAATTTTTCTGTGTCAAGATCTCCAGAGATGATGAATCAGGTGGACAAACATTTGCAGGACTAATCTTCCTCCTCTGCCTTCCCACAAGCTGATTTTGTTAGCGAGAAATCTTTGTGTGTATCCTTAATGAAACAGATTGCAGGACTAACAGTGGCCTCAGTATACTGGAAAGTCGATCAGTTCTCTGGATATTTCTCACCACTGTCTTAAGCTATGCCTTTGGCTCTTGTGTGAATATATATGATCTTGTTTCCACGTGGTTTGTGAGATGTCTGGCCCAGCCTTGTCAGTTTTTGGCTTGGTCATAGATAGGACTCTCTACAGTGGCCTTTAATGTGTGTGTCTGTGTAGAAGAGTGAAATGGATTGCAACTGTTGTTAGATATACATGAGGTCCTGTTTATCTTTATGGTCATTTGAGATTGTGTTTCAGTCCTGTATCAGAAAGTTTCTGCCTCCCAGCAGTTGACTAAAAATGTAGTTTTCTCAGCTGACCAGATAACTGAAAGTTTATTCTAGTTTTGTGTTTATCTACTGGCTAAAGAAGACTTGGAAGGTTTCTTTTTGGAAAAGACTCCTAAAAAGAGCAAACTCACACCAGAATATTGCTTTCTTGGTAGTTACTACTTACAAATTTGGCTAATAGCTGACAGTATTCTTTTATGATGAATCATCTGTTTTATGTTCTCTAGGATTAAAAATCCTAGCAAGTTAGATTTATGTGGAAAGTTTTATATGGAACATCTTAGATGTTTTGATGCAAAGAACTAATCCAATTAGGATTATTTCACAACCATTCAGGTTGGGGATGGTTTTTGTTAAGGTAGCTGGTGGTATGTTGTGTTTTAAGGCATTAATAAAAAGAATTAATGCCACTTTGAGTTTTTGTGACATTTTTCTTCCTGTTCACTCATGTCACAGAATGACCAGGCCAAGGAGATCAGATAGCTTGTACCTGGATGCTCCAGTTAGTAATGGGCTAGTAAGCCTTAAAGCTGGAATTATCTCCTCATTTATGGGGAGGGAGAAATTCAAAAAGAGTGAGGTCTTCAGAGAAGCAGATTAATATTTTCTTGTGAGTAAAGATGACCAAATCTTTGTCTCTCAAAACAAGAATTGCACTGCCCCTTTGTGGTGTTACATCTGAAATCATCTAAATGGGCATTCTGAGAAAATACCATGTTGTAGTTTGAAAAACAAATTCGTTTTTCATATTTAAACATTTACTTGTCACTTTCCAGTTGGTTTTGTGAAGGGCTTTATATGCAATGGTCTGAACTCAAAAAAGGTGAAGCAAGGACTTTTGGTTTGGGACTTGATCTGTACTGGAAGTTGTGTCTGTTCAAGAGCAAAAATTCTTTGCCCAACTACTGTCAAAAACGTGGCCTTTGGACTGTGTGGGTGTTGATGGGAGGTGTCTGGGCTGCCATGATGGTTATGTTGTAGGTACAGGCTTTGTGCTGGGTCATGTTTTTTCCAGTCCCTTAACTTTTGTTTTCAGTTTTGCTTGTTCGTCATTGAGGACAACAGACTAACTTGTGAGTTCCTGATCATATCTTTTACTCCTTCCTCACTCATGGGCTCTTCGTCTGATTATTAGCCAGAGTGTTTTCAGGTTGTAGTGTTTTAACAGTTGCCTGTTAAATATGTCCTAAGAGGCTTCTTAAGGTGCTAGTTGAAGCTGTTTCAAGCTGTCATCTATTTTTTTGATTGCTTTTTTCATTTCCTTGACCTCTAATTTGAGGGTCTCTTCCGCTAACTCTTCGCATGTTCACCAAAATGTAATTCTTAAGTTAACCACTGAGCATTGTAAGTTGGTTTTGGTTTTAGTTTTTTGTTTTGTTTTGGGTTTTTTTTTGTGAGGATGGGGGTGTGTGTGTTTTTAGATGAGTCTACTGACACACAATATTAAGTTCATCATTTTAGATGAAGAGAACTTGGACAAAGATATATTCTTCTGATTGTTCCTTCACTTTTGAACCTTCAAAAATAGCAGTCATGAAAATGGATGGTCAGTCCTTAGTATGTCTTGCAAAGCATAACTTCTAGCACAAGATACATGGTAATGAAGAATGGGCCACCTGATTTTAATAGTTTTAAAGTTCTTTAATGGAAATTTTCATTCTGTCTCTGGTGGTTTGTAGTAATCTAGAGTGTATAAAAGGAGTGTTAAAATCCCTATTGTGATGTACCTGCATTCTTGCCAATCTCATACCATATTTTCAGAATTCTAAAGTCAGGATCTTACCTGTGATAACAGTTGTGAAGTTGTAGAAACTCTGTTAGTCCAGGTGTTTGGTGATTTGGGTATAGTATCATGTGAAACATATAAAACAGATCTGTAATGCTGATGAACTTTTCTGATTTACATGCTGTTTAACTGTAGTCTTTTTTCACTAATATTTGGACCATTTGGATCTTGAGCTCCACCATTTCTGGTCACTGCAGCCAAGGCTGCATTTGAGCTTTGCATTCCTCACCAGCCACTCATTGTTGGTGAGAACAAGGTCCAGCACAGCACCTCTCCTCTCCAGCTCCTCTCACTTGGAGAGGGAAGTTGTCATTAATGCATGTCAGGAATCATAAACTTTCTAAGTTATTTTTGGTTTAACTACCATAGATTAAATAGACCAAGGTATGTACTACTTCTGCAGGCATAAGAAGTTCTTGTTCTGTTGAGGAAATCGATTCTGGGTACTATGTAATATTCTTGTATCTAAATATTCCAAGTAGCAGTCTTCGCCACTTAGTTACCTCGGGGATTGCTTTGCAGGGGCTCTTGAGATGGTAATTTGTTTTTTCATCTTGATGTTTTTCACAGCTTTGTGGTCACGAGGGTTACTTTGTTTTCTGACTGTGTGTGTTGGGGGAAGATACTGGCTATCCAGTGAAATTCAGTGGCATTTGGCAATTTAGTGCTAGTATTGACTGGATGTGGAAGAATAAAAAAACCAAACAGCTACCCAAAAAACCCCCCAAATAACCAACCAAACCGAATGCCAGAAAACCCAATTCAACATAAAACCCTATAACCAAACCTTTATTTATTATTTTATAAGTAGTAAACATATTTTAAAGAATTATATTGCTGTATTAGTTATGGCTGTTCCAAAAGTGACTTTAGCAAAAGTTATAAAGACAGTGTTTTCCCATCAACCTGCTAATTCTTTCTCGTAATGGCTGTTTAATTCCATTGGCTAACTCTGAGAGATTTCAGTACATATTTTTCACTCCTCCCTTGTCAAACTTCTCAAGCTGAGAGATCGTAGTCTGAGATATCCAGTGATCTTTTGGCACAAATTGTAGGAGGCTGAAGTAGAATGGTTTTCTCTAGTTTAGACTCCATAAAGTTTAGAATTACTTTTATCCTGACAAATTGGGTAGCTTTCAGTAACGACTGATAAGGGAATTTTGCTCAAATATAAAAAGCCAAGTTTTGCTAGTTACTTGAAATTAAAAAATAGAAACTTCAAAGCACTATTGATTGCTCTGACCTCATATACAATCTGTTTTGTTTTTCAGATTTTGGATCACTCTTTGATCTGGAACATGACTTGCCAGATGAACTGATCAGCTCCACAGAACTTGGACTCACCAATGGTGGTGACATTAATCAGCTGCAGACCAGCCTTGGCCTGGCACAAGATGCTGCCTCTAAACACAAGCAGCTGTCTGAACTTTTACGGGCTGGTAGCTCCCCAAATCTCAATATGGGGGTTGGTGGCCCTGGCCAAGGCATGGCCAGTCAAACCCAACAAAATAGTCCTGGAATGGGAATGTTAAACAGCATGGTGAAAAGCCCCATGGCACAGGCTGGGTTGACTTCTCCCAATATGGCGATGGGTGCAAGTGGACCAAACCAGGGTCCTTCTGCCCAATCCACAGCAGCAATGATGCCAACAGTAAACAGCCCAGTTAACCAGCCTGGCATGGGAATGAACACAGGGATGAATGCTGGCATGAATCCTGGGATGTTGGCAGCAGGCAACGGACAGGGGATGATGCAGGGGCAAGTCATGAACGGTTCAATTGGAGCAGGCAGAGGGCGGCCTAATATGCCATACCCGAACCCGGGAATGGGTAGTGCTGGTAACTTGTTGGCTGAGACACTGCAACAAGGCACTCCACAGATGGGAGGGCAGGCTGGACTAAGAGGGCCACAGCCTGGAGCCATGAACAAGGTAAGACAGACTAAATTTTATTACTTTCCTCATTGTTGACTTTGTTTTGTAAAATTTATTCCTCGGCACTGTGGATTTTATAGGGATTTTTCTTTAAGAATCCTGTATGATGGATTAAATAGTTTATATGCTGCTAAACTGGAATTTGTGATAGTCATAGGAAGCAAAAATTTAATCTTGCACAAGAAGCAAGACTATGGCTAAATTAAAAAGCCAGTTTTAGAAATCTTGTGACAGTACAGATTATCCATAACGCTGAAAAGTAACTTGATTGTATTTTATTCTGTTTTATGCTTTGTCTGCAACTGTATTTTTCCATCTAATGTGATGCTGGTATTGTGAGTGTGATGGGAATCCATCAGGACCTTTTAGATATTGTGGTGCTTTTTTCCTGTATGACAGTTAATGCAGATGTTTGTTGTCTGAGGTCAACTGAATGTTTGTGCTGTAGCAGATGCTAAGAGGCACACACAGGTTTGAATTGACTGATCTACTCACTGTATGTGCTGGGTGTTCGAGTTAGTGGTGGAGAATGAATGCTTGTGTAAACACCTGAAGACAATGTTGGGTTCTTAAGACTGTTAATCCGACTCAGTTCTTGTTTTAAAATTTGCAGTGGCTTTGTCTAGAGGAGAGTAAACCGGAGAGCTAAAAAAAAATATTTTGTTTTTTAATACTGAGAGGGAAATATATGTGCTTTTGTAATCCAGGAGGTTGGAGGAAAGTTGTTGTCATAAGTCACCGAAAAGACGAGAGAAAACCTACTGGTTTAAGTAACAAAAGGATATCTAAATTTAATTCTTGTCATGCACAATTAGCCATCTTAGAATAGGAGCTACTTGAGTATTCTCCATTTTTTTGTGTTTTGATCAAAAGCCTAGAAAATACTTCAATGTTTTGGTTCACTTTGAGTGGGTATTTTGTGTTTCTTAGCTTATGAGGGGAGAGGTTTTTTTAAGGTCCTTTGTCATACCTAAATCTATCTCAGAATGCCTAAAGTCAGTCCACTTGGAGGACTTCGAATGATAAGTAACAGTCTATAAATGTATTTAAAACATAAATAAAAATAATGCTGTGTATTAATGGTTTTGCCATGCTTTAATATATTAGGTGAAATTACTTTAATGTCTTGTGAACATTAATTATAAAATTCTTTGATCTTGGTTGCTTGCTTAAGCTCAGTGTGCTAACTTTTGAGAGTGTGTGTGTGTGTATGTATGTATGTTTAGTAATGAGTTATATGTATATGTGTTTAGTAATGAGTTGATTCTGTGGTGTGGTCATTTCAGATATCTTTGCCTGATAGGAAAGTCAATGCAAAGCTTGATTACTACAGTAGAAACTTTATATGCTGCTTACAGTCATAAGAAATATGTAGCTACTTGAAGTATTCTTGTATTGGAATTGTATAACACCTCATTCATTATTCCTTGGCTGTAAGAAAAAAAAAAAATTTGGTCTTCAGAAAACTGTCTTCAGATGAAATTAAGTGTTGGATGAATTAAGTGTTTGCATGAAATGCAACTTCATCCTTACTTACCAGAGCTAATGTAGGGTTATGCACAATAATAAACTCATTTATCTAAAATTAAAGGACATAAAATCAAGCTTTTGACCAATTTAGTCTAAAATTAAATTGTCTTCTTTCCTGACTTAAATTCCAATAGTGCTGTACATCTAAAGTAAGAACATTTTATGCTTTTGAGAATATTCAGACCAAATGCACAATGACTTCAGTTTTTTAGTTCAAAGTCCCAGATTGGTTAAAAATACTTAAGAGTTCTTTAATTGCCGATAAAAAATCTTGAGACTTTTTGTGTAAGTAGAGTGGGTATAGTCCTCATAAAGGAGTTGAAACTGTCAGATGAGAGAGAACAGTCTGAAATGGAGGCTGAAATTCCAGAATGTCTTCACTTGGTTTGGTTGTTGGCAGGGAGCCTGTGTTTCACTTCATACAGTAGAGTTAGCAAAGTCTGACAACAGTAATGTCTGACCGTTTTATCTCCCCACCCATCTGCTTTTGGGTTTTCCCACCTACAAATCTTCAAAAAGTAGATGAAAACAGAGGATCTTAAGCAGTTGTTTTTAAAAGCCAGTTTTTCTAATTGGTAAATTTAGTAGCATGTTGCTGTTAATGTGGGAGTTTGTGTAATAACTTCTGTAGGTTTCCTTCATTGCTGCAAAAAATGCACATTATCCAGAAGCTCTCCTTCAGTGGGAGGAAAAAAAAAATCAGACGAGATGCTGTGGTTATGGTTGTTCAACTTCATCATGTTAGCTTGCCAAAGTCAGCCCCTTTAGGTGATGGGAGGGTTGCCTCAGTGAGTTCTGTCTCAGTGAAATAGAGGTGTTTTGTGCAACGGTTTGTATGGAATAGCTTAGGTTTCCTGTGATGTTGAGTAATCGGGAGGGAGGATGTTATGCTCTTCTAACAGGAAAGATGAGCTCCAAGGGCCTAGTCAATTTGGAAAGTGAAATTGGTTACATTTCTACTTTGTTCTGTTATCCTGTGGAGTTACTGAAGTTTTTTCTTCCTCTCTTCCCAAGACATTGACTAGCAATAGAATGAAACACTTGCTTTGCGCATTAACTATGTACTTCTGACCTTCTCTAGTTGTGCATGTTACTTTTAGGACTTGAAATCCCAAATGTCACTGTAGATTATTTCTATTCATAAACTTGTCCTGTCACAATCTGATGCTTCCATCCTGTGGTTTAATGCTGTAGTTTTCCGTCCTGATGTAAGCAGTCACTGCCATATGAAGAAGCAGTTCTGTCTGGATGCCGTCTCTGTGCCAGTTGCATGACAGGCTGTGTTGAGAAACTAAACTCGACTCAAATTAGAACTCAGGTGGTCATTAAAAAAAAATTAATTTGAGTTGTTTTTCAGGTCCACTTTATACTCATCAGTTGGAAAGCTAGTATCCCTATATTAGGGAGGGGATTTTCTTAAACTAGTTGAATTTGCCTGTCAGAGGAGGGTGTGAATCCTACTTTGGTGACAGTACAGGTGTAAAAACGCCTGTGAAAGTCTACCCTGAAAGGAAGTGTTAGAAGTTTGGAGGGGATGGAATTGTAACAAGTTTTGCTTTCTTGAATAGATTTTTGTTTTCTATGTGCTTGGTTTTGTGCAAGTTAAGAGGATAACAGACATGCCTTTTATTCTTGAAATAGTGTTTTGGAAATTGTTTGTAATGTTTGGGTTCTGTCATCATTTAAGTATTTTTCAGGCTTTTTGTTTCACTAGATAGTTTTACAGCTTTGGTTTATGTGTGAACAGGTAACTTATTACAAAGCTTGAATTTGCTAAAAGCTGATTCATGTTTCCTGGTTTGAACTGTTCTTCATTTGGAATTTTACCTAGTTAAAACCTTTGTTTCCTTCTTCCACTGGGTTCTATTGAGAGTGCCCCGTTAGGGTCTTAACTGTCCAGTCTCGTGTGAGGGGAGGGGGAGGGTATTTTGTGTATACGTTTCTGTCATAGCAGTGCTCTACCACAGAGTGATGAAGTTCACCTGACCTTCAGGTCACTTACATTTCCTCTCAGTCTGATTCAAGAAATGTTCCCTTACTTCAGTAATGAAGTGGATGTGTAGGCAGTTCAGATTAGTAAGGCCATTACTACTACCTCTGCTATGTGAGCATTTCACTTGAAACGTTTAGTTCAGTAGTAATTCTTTGTCATTTGGTTTACTCTTTGACTATGTACAAAGCTCTCTGCTATCATTGGCTTTATCAGTTTAACTTCTGTTAAGAAGATTCAATGGCAACATTTTGCGAAGACAAACAGAATTTGTAAGAATCTCCTTAACTTCCTCTAAGTAGAACGATAAGAAATTTAATAATAATCAATTTCTGTTCAAAGTTGAAGAGATTGAAGATGACACTCTCAAATTGTGCAATTAGATTAAGAAAATAAAAGCATCATATATTCCTTAGTCTCTTATTTTAGACAGAGGGTCAATGTTCTTGTTTGCCTTTCTTTTTTCAGTAGCTATTTGGTTCAACAGGTAAATGTATCCATACTGTTTAGAGTCTGTGACCAAGCATACCATATGATCAAGTATATTAATCCATTCAAAGTATAGTGTGAGTTCCAGTCCTTGGCTTTCTCTTCTTTGGTAAACCAAGGTGGAAAAAAATGAATAATTTCTCACTTTTTTCCAGAGTGAGAGAGGAATGTTTGTTTTTGAGGGAAAAATGAAGCAGTGAAGACTTGGAGTCTAAGTTTCTGGAATGGCATGGGGAGTTTCTTGCAGAAATAGCACTGACATAAAGCTGGTGTCTTGAAAAAGGTATCTTAAAATACTCTGCAGTTAGGTGCAAAGAATAATAATCAATAACAGTCCTTGGAAAGAATGCAGTGGACACCACTGTCATGTAGGCAAAATGTAGTTAGGGTATGCCTGAGTTCAGTAATGCTCTACCAGTCAGTAGAATGGCACTAGGAAGTGATGTACAGTAAATTCTTGTTTTTAAAGACCCAGCTAGAATTTACTAAAATTAAATTTCCCGTTTGGGGAAAGTTAATTGACTTTCACTTGTAAACCCGTGGATATGGAAAGATACCATCAGTATAGCCTTAAGCTAGTCCATGCACTGCAGTTTCCCTGATAGAGATATACATAGTTGATACTGTGATTGCTGGATTCTTTGAAAGAATGTTATTAAAACTCAATTCTATTTGTTTACTTCTCCATGCTTATAGTTAACTTTGCAAATCTAAAAGCTGGTCATGGTTCAATACTACTGCTGATATCTAGCTGTTTTTCAAATATTAAAGTGTTACTGAGGCAGTTGTTCTTACAGAGAAACAGTAGAATATTTGCAATGTCTGTGTGCATACCTGTAGCAGGTATTTCTTTTCAATTTGTACTCCATGGTTAAACTAGAAGCAGAGTTAGTCACTTGACCTTCTTCTGAACTGAAGATGCATGTGTTTCATGGCATTAGAACAAAACCTTGGGGAATTTCCTCTGCTTTTATAGTTACCCCTCTTAGATGGGAGGAATACCTGAACACCCCTATCCGATGCTGCTTGTGAACTGGGATGTTTCCTGAACTCATGTCATCCATGGTGAGAGATACACACCTTTCACCATTCTGGTATTGACCCCTGCTTCCACTGGATGCAGGAAAATCAAGTTGTTTTCTATTGTGTATGTTAAAGGTAGAATCATTTGAGATTACCTTTGCCTTCTGTCAGCCACCTAGCATCATTTTATGATCTTCCTTGTTTCCTTCTTTACTGTGAATTGGATTTCTGTCTGCTCTTCCTTGTGTGCAAATTCTTGCGTATGTGGTGAAATTAAGTTGAAGCTGTAAGGTGAGGAGAGGAAGAAAAACTTTGGATGGATATGGAGAGAAGTAGGAAGGGCAGTGAAAGGAAGTGATGGCCAGGAAGAGTTAATAGAGGTTGTAGTCACTGACTTGTAGCTATAATTAAGCCGTATATGCTTTTGCATTGTATTGCAGATGAAGCCTTGTACTTCTCTTATGCGGTGGCACTAACACCACATTTCTTTGGCTGGTTCTTCTGCACTTGGTTGTTTATCTATCCCCTCCCAATAGATCATTAATGTGCTGATGAACTGTGTGTCAGTCTTTCTGATTGTTGCCTATTGATAAAATTATACAGGATTTTGATCTTCATTCTGTAGTCATGAGGCCATACATTTCTTCCTGTTAGATGTTTTCTTATATTCATGTTTCTCAACATGTTGCAGCAAATAACATGAGCATGCTCCTGCTTCTTGTGCAGGGTCACAAGGCCACCTTGTGCCAGGTGGAGAATCTCCCAAATGACCCTTCTCTTGACTCAGTCTAGAGCTGCATGCAGGTGGTTGGTGTCAGGTTAGTCAGTGATGGCAGAACTGGGGGGCATTGCTGTGAGGTTCAGCTGAGGATCTGGCAGGTGTCACTCTCAGCTGGATCAAGTAGTGGCTTCTGATTTGTTCAGGGAGACCTTGAAGAATTTGGTTTTTAGCATCTTAGGTGTTGCTTGAGTGTCTGGTTTTGAGTCATTTTGGTGTGCTTGCCCATCAACCTGGCCTGAGCTTCTCTGGTCTTTGCCTCTCCTGTAACCTGAAATGGGAAAATATTACCCCTGCAAGGAGCAGCTGGGCTGAGCTGGGCACGTAGTGTTCTGCTGCCAGGTCCCTTGGCACAGTGGGGTGGAGCGGGAGGGGAACCCTGTGTTTCTGCCATGGAGAGAGCCTTCTTGGAGGGGACTGGTCTTGCACACCCCAAACAGTGCCAGTGTCTGATGCTTGAGAGAGCATCAGAGATCCTTGTGCTGAGCCAACTTGATTAGTAATTTGAAAAAGTCAGATACTTCACATAAAGTTTGTGTCCAGCTTTGTTGCAAATATAAATGTTGATCGGCTTGGTGAAACCTCATCTGTGAGTTTTGTTAGAAAGCTGTTTTGGGTGACAAAGCAAAAGTGGGGTTTTTTTTTAAGTCTGGGTTTCTTATCCTGTAGTCAGGACAGCTGGCTCATAAGGCCACAGTTTTTCTGAATCCTTTGATATCAGTGTGTGAAGTCTCCCAATTGTCTGAGTTGGGCATCTTGATTTCTCCCTGTAACACCAAGTTGTGAAAATGTGCCTTCAGCCTTTAATTCTGAATTGTTTGGTTTGTTTTTTGTGTTTAAGGCTGATAGCATAAGTTACAGAAGTCAAATGGGGCTGGTGATAGTGATAGCTAGCCTAGTCTGTGCTTTGGTGTACAGTCTGTCAACTGACTTTGGGAGCCATGATTGTTGATGAACTTGAAAGCTTTGCTCAGCAATGTATGGTTTTGGGGATGTCCTTGCTTTCAAAATTCTCTCTGGAGCCAAAGGGATCAGGCTATCTTACACGAAAACATAACTTGTTTTCTTAAGGGACTAATTCTCACTGTCAGGCCTTCGCTAAGCCTTGAAAACCTGTTCGTCAATTTGAGGCAGCAATGACGATGGGGAATATTTCTGAAAGTGTGTTTGCTGCCTCCTTATACATTTCTTCTCCCTTTGCCTTCTGCACAACTTGCACGTAAGGTCTTACTAGTCTTCTGAGGGAGAGGAAGGAAGGCTTTGGGTCTTACCTGTCCTGGTTTTGGCAGCAGCTGCTTCATTGGTCACCACAGGTGTATTGATTGTGGTCGAGACATGGCAGTGGAAAGAAAGGCTTTTAGTTCTGCCTGATCATTACACAGTTTGTTTTTCTGCCATGTGTAGAGATTCTTTTCATTGCTCTCTAATGAATTACTGCTGTGTGATTATGGTTATTGCTTATGTGTGGAGGAGGGGGGCTGTCCTCAAGTAAATTCACTTGTGCATATCAGATGTCTAAAGTGGCAGGTTCTTTAGTGAATTTTGTATTCCTTTTCCTGGAGCTTGAGTTTGATCCTGCCTTATTTTGTAAATGCAGACTGAAGGCTATTATAATGGATTGGAGGTTGTTACAGCCTGAAAAAGGGAAGTGTGACTAATAGCAGGTAATCTCAGGGCATGTTGGTTACTTCTACTGCAGGTTGAAGAAGCTTGGTGAGCAGAAACAAGGTGTTTCTACTAGGGGAGGATGCTTTGAGAATAAATGTAGGAGTGATTAGAAACTACCATAGAAGTTATGTTCTTCTTTGAATGCAGGAAAATGCTTTGAACCAAAGAGCTTCAAGGAGACTGGACCTTGTCTAGTCAAATGCTAATGTGAGTTGAAACAACACAGCTCTTTAAAGTAATTTTGTGCCTTTGTTTTTGAGTTATGGCTCCTTGAGGATGCTGCCTGAGTAATGGTGAGAACTTGGTAATCTTAACAAAAATCTCCAGTTTTTCTGGTCCTCTGTGTCTAGTTCTTTTGGTCCTAGAAGGCTGAATTTCCCATGGAAAATAGATGGGAATGCAAGGAATGGAAAAAAATGTCAGAGGACAGACAACTTTATTGGCAAGATTGCTCCTTGTTCTTTAGGTTCTGGGTGTTCCAAGACAACAAACAGTAATTCTGGTGTGCTAAAGCTGTTGAATATGCATATGGCTTGTATGAAACATGAATCTATTTCCCCTGTGAGTGAACGGTTTCATAGATTTGTTTTGTGTGCTGAGTTTCTACCTGTCCTCTCCTTTGACCTCTAGTACTGCTGACTGCAAATGAGTTGGTGTGACTGTGTGAGGTGTTACCTGTGGCTGTGGTGTATTCTTAAATTGAAAATGCTTGTGTACTGATAATGCAGACATGCGTTGTTATGCCTGTCTGGAGAGGAGCTGTGGGAGTGCTAGCAGTTGGGTAGGATGTTTCTGGGATAAATTCTGCTGATATGAATGAAGATGGTACTTGTCTCTGTTTGGAGTCTGCACAAGCGCAGGGAAGAGAATTCAGGTCTGGAAGAATTATGTAGTCCATGGTACAAATTTGTGATTCAGAAAGCTGAAATGAGAAATCTGTTGAACCTAATATTTTATAGAGAAATAATCAGGCCACTTCTGTCCGGTCAGATCTCAAAGTTGCCTTTGTTGTGTTTACAGGAACTGTCTAGTTGAGGAGTTAATGTTGTGTGATGGGTAAACCTGTGAACATGAAGGAGCAGGGGGAGCATGTAGATCAGTATTGCATTGCAGCTGGTTCATGGCTGTGATCACTCTTGCTTCTCTGAAGTATAAATTTGCCTTTTACATTGTGAACTTAAACTGTCTTACTTGAACATCTTACGTTTTAATTCCTAGATGGGAATGATGAGCAATCCCAGCCCTTATGGCCAGCCCTATAGTCAAAATACTGGGCAGCAGATTGGAGCCAGTGGACTTGGCCCTCAGATGCAGAATAAAGCTGGACTGCAGAATAGCTTACCACAGTTTCCAATGGACAAGAAGCCAGTTCCTGGGGCAGGAATGCCTAACATGGTAAGTAGAATGAAAGGTGTATTCAGAAAACGTTGTGGTAAAGGGGAGCAATATGCTCTGGTCTTTCCACCTTGTGAGTTTCTTGCAGCTGTCATGCCCAGTGTGACTGTGTGCTCTGAATCCACACAGAATGCACTTGTTTCAACTCCTAAGACTGATATGAGGGAGAGGGCTGAGTTGTGCTCTCTCTGTTGATAAACTTCATCTCCACTCTTTGGCCTTCAAACCCTGTTAACAGGGAAAATGAGATGGAGCTCCTGAACCCAAGTGAGCTTTGCAACCTGTTTGGACACTTCTGCTCTCCTGTCCTATCCCTTCTTTTGTTGTTGCTGTATTGGGCCCCTTCTCCTCAGAGTATCTCTGTCTGGAGAATTGTTTTCCTGCTTGTACTTGCTGATGCTTTTGGGAAAAAGAAATGTCCCTTCTCAAACAGGTATTACCTATGATAGGGCTTAGAAACCTCAGCTGTGTGTTCGTTCTTCTTGCGAGTTACATGAACACGCACAACAGTTTTGATGCTGGAGGTGATTCTCTGGCAACTGTCATAGCCTTGGTACCTTTCCCTTTTACCTTCACTCTTATTGCAGCAGGACTTAAGGAAAGGGAAAGTAAGAATGGTGGGAAAAGTGGATGACCCAAGCCTGTAAATGCCAGTGTCTCACCACATGCCTTAATGTTAGATTCCTTGGCTTGAGCTTAATGCTGATGCCTCATTATATTCAAAGGTTAAATTGGTTAGGGGTATAACATGCAACATGTCTTGCAGGTTTTTTTTCCACTATATATATATTTTTTTTTAATTTAGGAAACAAATTTCGTATTTCTGAATATAGCTTGTGTTTCTCCCTGCTTCAAATTCCACTCCCACACACCCCCTGGGAGGGTCAGTCTATTGATCTTACTAACTGTTGCTGAACTTCCAGTTAACTTTAGTACCTTTAAATTAAAAAGAACTCAATCCTGTGAGTTTTATTTAAATAATAAATTTTTTTAAATTTAGCACAAAACATTGGAAGATGAGCAAACCAGTTGGTTGTATGAATCAACAAAAAAGCAGCCAGAACTTTTTCAGAACCCCAGCTGTCAAGTTTGTGTTCAGTGCAGAGCATGTAACTCTTTTGAACTGCTACCCAGCTGAACGTAGGAACTTGAAGTTGCTGCTCTTGCAGTTGTTGTTTAGAACACCAGGCTGCAACCAAGGCAGTTACGGTGATATTGGAACATGCACAGACCCTGGGGGCCTGACTAGTTGGTGAAGTCTCCTTGTACAATGAAAGGTTAATACTAGTAGTCAAGAGCTACAGGAGAATTGGGGTTTAGAAATACAGGTAGCTGAGGTCTAAAGATCTGGAGATCTCCAGAAACATCGTGTAGAGCCTCTGGGAAGAGTCAGTTAGAAACTGAAGTCTGTTGAACTGAAGTGATACAATCAACACAGAGTACCTGAGCCTCCCTTATTTGAGTATTCCTCAAATGTCACCTGAAAGGAATACAAAGGGTTCTGAACAACTAAACAGAAGCAGAGAAGACAAACTAGATGTTGCCATACCTGACATTAGTTCAGTGGTGTTTATTATCCTGAAGTTGTGCTTCATCTCTAGCAGAGACTAGGAGATGCTTGTTTTGAATGCCTACGTGCAAGTTTGGTGATGGAGAAAAGTTAAAAGCTTCCCAGAACTTCCCTTTCATTCTCCTTTTCTAGGAGCAGTCAATTTGAGACACCTTCTACTGAGAGGGAAAACCTCTATTCACTCTAAAATGTGCTTTCTTCCATTAATGCAAGAATAGTTGATGCAACTTTTTAGCCTCCAAAATGAGGAGATTTGAGATCTAAATGCTATTAATATTTGCTGGTTGGTCTAGCACTGCAAATTAACATGTGAGTATGTGCAAAGGTCTGCTGGCCATTGATAAGGCAAGAGCTAGGACTAATAGAGTGATATGGGGAGGAAATTGTGGCTAGCAAGAGAATTGCCAGGACTGTTGCTAAGGGGCATTTTTAAAGAGTCCTTCAGAACTACATATAGGTGGGCTGTTTCCTTAATCATAGAATGTAGTAGTAGTTGTTTCTCTTCTTGGACTTTTTCTTGTGTTGCTGTTTACTTGCTAAATTAATTCTTTTCAAAAATAGATTTATTTCTGGGAACTTTTCTGCCTTCTTCAGGGCCAGCAGCAGGCTCCTCAGGTTCAGCAAGCTGGGATGGGGCCAGCAGCTTCTCAAGGAATGGGGTCTGGAGCACCGACAGCAGATCCAGAAAAGCGCAAACTCATTCAGCAGCAACTCGTTCTCCTCTTGCATGCTCACAAGTGTCAGCGTCGGGAGCAGGCCAACGGGGAGGTGCGACAGTGCAACCTCCCGCATTGCCGAACCATGAAGAATGTCTTGAACCACATGACACACTGTCAGGCTGGCAAATCTTGCCAAGGTAAGGGAGGAGTGGTTACGTAGGTGAGGTCAAATTTGAGGGAGGAGAAGGGCTCCTAGAACGAGATGGACTAGTGGGTGACTTGGGAAATAAGGTAAAGAAATTCTGTCTTACTTGCTTAAAACTGGGAATTGTAAGCAACTTCTCAGCCTCTAAAGGCTCAGTTAGAGGGGACAAGATAGGCAGAAGATTTTTATTCATCTTTGTTTTAACTTTGTAACTCACTGTAAGATCTTTTGGATGCTGCCTTCTTTTAAAGGTAGACACAAACCAGGAATCTGCAAATAGGAGTCTACCTGTCTTCCTTAAACTGAAGAGATCAATCTCAAGCAATACCAAGCCATGAATATGACTGTTACTGGCAGTCACAACCTCTCTCTGTCCTCAAAACGTAATGTCCTACTAAAATGTAGTCGCCCTTTTTGATAGCCTAGGCTCATCTGGATTGTGCCAGTTGTTGACATCTCAGTTGCTTGGCGCAGTCTGCCTGATACCTGAGCCAAATGGAGTTGTCCTTCAAGCCACGGAGACATAGGCTTGGGTGTATCACATGGGATTTTTGAGTAGGCTTTAGTTGAGCCAATAGTACTAGAAGAAATCTGGCTACATTTTCAGGAGTAGTTAGTGCTGAACTATTTTGAATAATACTTTATTGACTTGCGTTGATATAGACGTGTGCCCTGAGAGAAAATGCCGCTCTCTACCCAGTTTGTGATGACCATGTGGAGATACTGGCAGTAGTTTGTAAAAGTTTTTCATTCCTTCTCTTTCTTAGTGGCGCATTGTGCATCTTCCCGACAAATCATCTCACACTGGAAGAATTGTACAAGACATGATTGTCCTGTATGTTTGCCTCTCAAAAATGCTGGGGACAAAAGAAATCAGCAATGTAAGTCTACTGGGGAATTCTGTATGTTGAATAAACCATAAAATGCATGTTGGGAGTTAAACTTTCTTGCACCGAAGTGGTAGTGGTGATGCTCTCAAACCTGGGAATATGTTAATGTGATTTTTCTCTTGTTTTAATCTCAGAGTATTTTTCTGGCTCTGATTGCTAGTGTTTATGAAAGCTTTCTAACTTAATTGTATTTTTCTATCAAGAGAGTGGTAAGGGTGAACAAATCATAGCTCTCTCAACCAAATGATTGGCTTTTCATTACTGCTTCTTCCAGCTGGACGGTTTCTGGAGACAGATGTGCACGCACACGCACATTTGTGTCATTTCAGCCCTGATACTTGGTTCTGTCTTTGTTCTTTGTTTGCATCAGATGTCACTTCCCCTTTCTCTTTGTGTCCCCTTGGTCTGCCTGCTGAAATGTTTGGCAAGATTTTTGTCATTGTGTTACCTGTATGGGGTTTTTTTCCTCCTTCCTTTAATGTTACTATAATGACTAATGGGAGCTATTTCTTGGTTTAAGAAAACAAAAAAAAACCAAAAAGGGCAAAAAAGGCATTGCAATGGCTGGTGGAGAGCTGTATGTACCCTTCTGCCTTTAGCCTCTGTGACATGGTGTGCCTCTGTTTTCAGTTTGAAGCAAGCAGATGTGTCCTAAATACTTAAGAGTGGGATTTCCTCTGAGCGGCCCAAGGGAAAACAGCATGTTGGATTGGCTGGTTGGGTCAAAACTTGTCTCTGTTTCGTGACAGGTTTTTCGGATCTGTTCCCTGCATGCTTCCAGAAGGAGATGTTTTAGTTCTGAGCAGCTAGTGCGCTCTTTGTCTGTCCCTGTGTTGGTGGGCCTCTCTGGCTGCCTTCTGCAGTTCTCACTAACTCCGTGTGTCTCTTGCAGCGCTGCTGGGCGGAGCTGCAGTAGGACTTGCCAATACCGGCTCTGTGGGCGTGGGGCAGCAGACAACGCCCAGCATAAACACTACCAGTCAGATAGACCCCAGCTCCATCGAGAGAGCCTATGCAGCCCTCGGACTGACCTATCAAGGGAACCAGATGCAGACACAGCCCCAGGCTCAAGTGAAGAATCAGCAACAGGGGCAGTCACCCCAGGGTCTGCGCCCTATGAATCCCATGAGTAAGTTTATCTGTTAGTGTTAAAATGCAAACTGCAGGCAACTTCCCCATGCTACATCTAATGCAAATTTTCTCAACCTACTAGCTTAACACTGCTAGTTAATTTGCAAAAGGTAGGGCTTTGCGATATTTTAGACTTGAAATAGCAAGTTACTCAGTGGAACAGGAACATTAGAGGGCCCAGGTGCCTTCTCCTGGAAAACAAGTTCTCCGGGAAAACTAGTTTCTTTGGAAAAATTATAATTTTTCAAGGCTTTTTAAAAAAATTTTTTCAAGGCTTTTTTTTTTTGCCTTTTTTTTTTGCCTTTTTTTTTTGCCTTTTTTTTTTTTTGCCTTTTTTTTTGTAGCTTTGTAATTGTACTGTAATGCAAGTTTTGGGCTGTTGGCGGGTTTTTAATTGGATATGCAGGCATTGGAAAGCCAGCATTCAGGTGTACTTCCCTGTCACTCAGAGTACAGCATTTTACATTTGTGTCTCAGATATGTAATGTTTGTTTAAAAAATGAAAAATAGTAAATAACTGACATCCTCCCCAAATCCTGTCGTGTGATCTCACATAGCCCTAAATTGTCGAGGTGGCTTATTGCAACATCGTAGGACTAGATAAGAATTTCAATTCAAAGTGCAGTTAATTGGAACCTGGCTATCACTGGTGTCAAATGAAGTCACCTTTAAGCATCAAATCTAAGTTTGATAGTTTGAGATTACGTCACAGGACTTTTTCTCACTCCTAGCTGTTTGCTTGAGTTGCATAAGTAAGATGTGGCTTTTTTAGCGGAAAAGAGGAAAGAAGAACTGGTAGTGATTTATCACAAGCTTGTATGGGATTGCAGTGATCCTGCCTACATGTCCCATGACGAGCTTGTGTGCAGAATAAGAGATTGGTGTAGAAACACACAAACTGCAGCCTGTAACCTGCAACCAATTGCTACTTTCCTCTGTAAAGGGAATGCTGCTCCTAAGTTGCTCAGGAAAAGGTTGCTGGGTAGAGTAGACTTGTTAATGAGATGACTGGCCCTCATAGATTGCATGTGACTTGCTAAAACTTTACCTTCTAGTGTGTAAAAACAGAGGAAAGGACAAGGGTCCTGAGACCTTGGTCTTAAAACAATTAGATTAAAATAATATGATTTTCTGTTGTGCCGTAGAGTCTTTCCTGAAGCAGAATGATTCATATTCTTTTATGTATGTAATTACTTATAGACAGTGTTTGGTCTGTGTATTCCTTGCAGAACAGTGGGCATTCTTTGTACAGTTGCTAAGAAAGCCCAATGAAATGGGATTGAAAAAGCTCTTGGAGTGTGAAGAACTGCAGCTTAATGTAGAAAGGACAAGCATGGAGAGTGTAGACTTTTGACTGTTGCTTCCTTGTTAGGAGCGGGTGGCTAAGGAAGGAATTACAACAGGTGAGATAGGAATTACCAGCCTACAGGAAAACAGGGCTGGTTTAGGAGAAACAGCAGGATTTGATGAGGACTGCTGTGTGAAAAGATGCAGTCCTAAGTGGCTCAAAAAAAATGGGGGGTTTTGACAGTTGAAAAAGGGAGAATTAAGGTAAAGTTTGACTGTTGTCTTGCATGCCAGTGTGTTCTCAGTTGTCAAAGTGGATTTGGGAAGAAGAAAAGGACTAAGGGGAGATTTGGAACAGATTTATGAAAAATCTGTTAATACTTGGTTGTGATATTAGGGGTATGCATTGGGCTTGATATACTTAATTTCAGTGGGTTTCTCTTGTATGCAGTATGTAATTTTGCTTGAAATACAGATTCTATAGGATTCCAATAAATACATGTGAAGCTTGGTAATGGCTTTCATGCTGTTTGCAGCTTCACAAAATGATCTGTTTGGCAGCTCCAGACAGAAATATGCTGCATTTTCTCTTTATTTGAGAGGTAACTGAAGTGTGTGAAGACAATAGGCAGTTTTTGTGGTGATTAAGATCTGGTGTGATTCAGAAAATCAGATTTTGTTATGCAACAAATTAGAGGTATTTCCTGCAAAGGATTGTCAGATTTTCCCTCTTACAAGCATTGGAGTTAGTTGTAGGATCGTTAAGTATGGAGTGGGCGAGAGGGGATCTTGTCTGATGTAGGTAGTTGATGTTTTAAGTTTTTGAAGCCTT
The DNA here is from genome assembly GCA_013397115.1 of Edolisoma coerulescens. Lineage (NCBI taxonomy): Eukaryota > Metazoa > Chordata > Aves > Passeriformes > Campephagidae > Edolisoma > Edolisoma coerulescens. Next base: position 1,188,412 of record VWZW01005843.1, read on the forward strand.
TGTGAATATATGTCCTAAGATTCTGAATGAAAAAACCCCCAACTGCTTCTAAACAAAAAAGCAGAAGTGGTTGGAATCTTTCATTAGAGAGTCACTGGAAAGGACTCTGGAACATAATGTTTGCAGCAAATTGAAATCACTTGTTTGTTGATAAGTTCAGGAAGATGTGCAGAGGGGTAATAGGGTTGATGCTTCACTTGGGGAGGTCACCAGTGTTGTGCCTCAGGCTTTTTCTAAGTTTGTAAGAGAAAGAGGGTGAAGAGAGCAATGGGTAATTAAATTCCTTTCACGGAAGTCCAAGTACTTGAAAGTCTAAACCTTGTTATTGCTGAACAATTACTGATTTTGTGTGGTAAATGGGGTCTTCATTTTTTCTGTATTCCTCTGTTTTCTAGGTGCAAATCCAATGGGAGTGAATGGAGGAGTAGGGGTTCAACCTCCTAATCTGCTGCCTGACTCAATGTTACATTCAACCATGAATTCTCAAAAGTAAGTTGAACCCTTTGTACCCAATGATTTTGTTTTGATCTCATGGCACTTCTTTCATAAACAGTGGAGTAAATGCCGTTGATGGCTATCTCTCCCTTTGGATTTTGTAGCTTCTGTTGCAGTTTTCCAAATCCTTGGGTAGAACAGCATGTACTCTTTCATGGCGTTCTTTGGTGCCTGTGCAGCTATTTCTGCAGTTTGTGCATTGATTAGGGAATGGCTGAACTAGCACTTTGTCCTAACATTATTCTAAAAGAGGCTATGACTGTAAGATGATTAAGCTGGGGCTAGACTTTTGCCCTCAATTCTTGCTCTGTTTTTGAAGCCCCATGATGAGTGAAAGCGCCAATGTTGCCAGTTTGGGAGCCATGCCAGCAGCTCAACCATCCAGTACCGGAATTCGAAAGCAGTGGCATGAGGACATCACTCAGGATCTCCGAAACCACCTTGTTCATAAATTGTGAGTAGCTAATATCAAAACAATCTCCTGTTAGGTGAGCTGCTGCCCCAGAGGTATACTGGGGACAGTGGGGTTGCAGAAGGAAGCCTGACTTGCAAAACTAGAGGGCCAAGGAGTGAATTTTGTCAGGATGCATGAGAAGGGGAAGCAGAAGCCCAAAAGATGGAGCTGCATCTGCTGGTTTGGGGCTGTTGTCTTGGAAGTGTCCTACTCCATACTCAAGCCATCTACAAGGGGCAGTGTTCCCTGAAGCAGTAGCAGTGCTGCAGTGTGTCGGCAGATTTGCTTGCTGCTTTGTGTTCAAACCACTGGGGTTAATGTTGCTCTGGGAACATTCTAATCACTTGCATGCATTTTTTTAATATTTTTTTCTCCCCCCTCAGAGTCCAAGCCATATTTCCTACTCCTGACCCTGCAGCACTGAAGGATCGACGTATGGAGAATCTGGTGGCATATGCTCGGAAAGTGGAAGGGGATATGTATGAATCAGCAAACAGCAGGGTGAGAGGCCATCCCCTGTCGTCTAGTTCTGTGTATTTCTGCCTTGATCCTGTAGTGACTGGGGAGGCAGAGGAGTGAAAGCACAGATGGGACTCCCAAGCTGTGGAAGCAAGTGTTTAGGGGCTGCTGGATGGGGTCTAAGGAACCAGCCAGTTGAAGGCTGCTGCCTGGGTGTGCCAGGAGTAGAAATGTGCTGTGCCTGAGGCTTGTCACAGTCCCCTAAAGGCAGTGTTGAAGCTCTTCACTGTGGTTGTCCAGGAGGAATGTTGGACACAAGAAGAGAAATATCTGGTGTTTGTCTAATAGTTGAGAGCAGTTCCCTTATCATTGCCCATTTTTCCCCTCCTATTTGTCTGACAGTCCCTGCAAAGGAGCGGAAGACTACCCCTCACCCCAAGCCAAAATGTGTGCATGTAAGGCTGCTTTGCAAGTTTGAATCACTGGGACCTGTTGCCTTTTCTTAATGTGTGATCGTCTTTCTTGGCTTTTATTCCTCCCCAACAGGCAGAGTACTATCACTTGCTAGCAGAGAAGATCTACAAGATTCAGAAGGAGTTGGAGGAGAAACGAAGAACCAGGCTGCAGAAGCAAAATATGATCCCAAATGCTCCAGGCATGCCACAAGCTGCCATGAATCAAGGGCCCAATATGGGACAGCCACAGCCAGGAATGTCTGCAAGTAAGAACCTTTGGGTTACTGATTACCTGTGCAGGAAATCCTGTACTGTCGTTTCAGTAGGCTGGTGACCATTTAGCTGTTCATGGGGTACCTGACTTGTTTGTGAGCTACTGTTTATTGTTGTACCTTGAAAACATGCTTCAAATTTGTCCCCACTTTCTGACAGCTGACTCTTAAGTCGGAGGGTATTTCTGTCACTGGGATGTAGTTATATTTTCAAGGAAGTTCTTGAGTTTGCTTCACACTTTGAGGACTCTTTAATAATATTTGGTTACTGTATACATTTACTTTTGTTATACATGGGTTTTAATGTGTAATTCTCACTAAAATGTTTGGTGGATAAATCTTGGTGGTCTTCTGAATAACATGTTATTTCAATGTCTTTTTTTCCAGATGGTCCTCTTCCTGACCCAACCCTGATACGTGCCAATGTGCCAAACCAAATGATGAATCGCATGCAGGCACAGCCAGGTAAATATTTGAAGAAAATTTGCTACCGTGATTTTTAAAGGAACCTTGGAATTGGACAGCTCTTACTGAAGCATCAGAGACCTTGTTTCATGTGCAGTTTTTACATTTGATTAAGAAAATAGCTATCTATATTGTATAATTCTTACATAACTATATAATAAATATAAAACACTATCTCTAGTAGCATTTCATCTTATGATTTTGAACTGCACATTAGCTGCTTGCTTTGTTAAATAAAGAGCTTGATGCTTTTAGAATTTCTGATCATATGTGCATAGGATGGTGGTATCAGCCAGCTCAGGTGAGGACATGTTTGTGGCAGAGGGAATGTGGTGAAAATTTCTGCTTGGAAAAAAAGGGCAGAACCTTTGTTACGCATTCAAGATGTGTTATAGCCAGCATGCAAATTACTTGAAGTTGAGATACAGTTTGAGATTCAATAAGTGAATTTCTGATATGTAATTAAGATAATGCAACTTTCTGTAGAAAGTTGATCTTCAACAGCAGGTGAGACAATCAGTATTTGTCACATGTTACAGTAGTTCTCAAACTTAATGAGTTGTAATAACAGTGGAAACAGATGTCTTGAATGGGAAAAAGCTGGTCTGTATTCTGAAAGAGTAGGTAGCTTCAACACTATATTTAAAATTATTCCACGTAACTAGTTAATAGAAGGCAATATTTGATTGAAAGCTGGTTGCTAGAAAGCAAAATTAGAAAGAAACAGCATTTCTTCTCCAAGTGTTGAATGGTGCCTAAAGGAGGTTTCAGACCTTTGTTTACAAGTGGTTATTTGGCACAAACTCACAGGAATGAATCAGTTTGGCCAGATGAACATGCAGCTGTCACCGATGGGACCCCGACAAACCCCTCCTCTTCAGCACCCTGGACAGCTAAGTCAGGCCGGGGCCATGAACCAGGTCAGTGCGCCTTCCCTCCAGGGTTGGGTTCACAGGTTTGCTTCTCTTGGATGTGGTTTCATTAAAACCAATAAATAAAAGAAATTTAAAAATAAATCAAGCATCACTTCTTCACTCTCTTGGCCCTTTGGTTTCTGTCTTTTGCATCTCCTCTAAGATCTCTCCGATATATAGCAAATCTTTACATCTTTGTGGTAAGAATTACCTAAAAATTAAGTTGAAGTGGCTTTTTGTTGCATCCTTAAAACAAGGAACCAAAATAAATCTTAAGTCACGGTCCCAGTCTGAAATCAATATCCTTTTACTTAGCTTTTAAGAGAAATCATCGTGAATTCTGTCTTTTGAGAGGAGCTATAAGCAGGCTTTTCACGTTGTATCCTACAGATAAGTGGCAAGCATCAATTTCTGCAACAAGATAAATGTTTTTGGGGGGTTTTTTTGGTAAAATGTTATGAAGGTGTATGCATATTGTGTGAAATGAGTTCCTTTCTTTTTCAACAGATGGGATTTCCTTCACGTATGCAGCAACCAGGAGTTGGCCAACCTTCTGGTCAGAGTCAATTTCTACAACAGACTCAGTTCCCTGCTTCTTCCCCAGGAATTAACACAGCGAGCATGCCTATGACTCAGCCTGGCAATCAGACACCAGTATCTCAAGTAAGTTTCTGATTTCTTGAAGTGGTGTCAGTGAGCTTTGTCATATACTGGTTATGTTTGTTCAGTTTGTAGTAATGGAGAAAAACTTGTTTCCTCAAGAGGCTTTTGGAATTATAGTCAACCAAATTAATTTATTGAGACTTTTCATTTTCCTGATGTGGCACTGGGAATGGCAAGGGTGAAATATTGTTGACTTGTTCTCAGGCTTAAATTTAAGTGTTAGACAGGAATCGGTTTTAGTTTGTTTTTATGGAGCAAAGAAGAAATTGTGACTCAGCATGCAGTAGTTAAGATTCTCTTGCTGAACAGCAAAGCAGCAGAGAAATTAAGATGTGGTAGAATAAGTCATAAAAAGGCATGTCTGTCCAGGCCTGTGTGTTGCTGGCTTTGGGGGATTAGGAGGGTTATCACTACTGAAGATCTGAACTTAGAGTCTAGCAGTTTCCTTTCTGTCCTCTCCCTCTCCCTTTTCAGCAAGAACCTTTCAGGCCAGGAAGAAGTAGGGAACGTCAGTTTGCTTCTCATTGATGCTTCTTCCTAGTTTGCAGGCAAGATTATTGTGGAGTTACAGTTTTTTATCTTGACCAATACAAATTTTTTTGTAATTTTATAATGGTAGAGTTACAGCTGTACTTATTTGTGATGATAAATTCAGTTTCTAGTCTTGGGGGTGGAGGCATGGGCACACTAAGTGTATTTGAATGGAGTTTTTCACTGTGGTGCATTGTCCCATATTCAGGATGTACAAATCTGCAGTTCTAGAAAGAAATGCTTTGCGAACCGGGAGTTTAGGTGTGCCAGTTTTAAAATATATCAACAAATACAAGTTTTCCTATTGAAACTTCTCTAAGAGAGATGAATAAATTATAAAACAGCCTTATGTTTGTGTAGAACAAAATAAATCAAGTAGACCATTTCTGCTTTTGAAAGAGCTTTTAAAAGTTGAAGCAGATAGTTTGTCACATGTTTTAAAGTACGCTGTGGGAAAGCAGACATTTGACAGTAATTTCTCTTGCTTTTCTATTTCAAGTCATTGCGAATATGTACCTGTTTTCCCACAGGCACAGATGACCAGCGCTTCCTGTCCTGTGAACTCTCCTGCAATGGCTCCAGGTTCTCAAGGGAGCCATATTCACTGCCCACCTCTTCCACAGCCTCCCATGCACCGAAATTCTCCTTCTCCGGTACCTAGCCGAACCCCAACACCTCACCACACGCCCCCAGGCTTGGGATCACAGCAACAGCAGGCGGCAGCAGCGGCTGCCACCACTGCCCCCACACCTGCTCCTCAGGCAATGCCACCTGGACCACAGTCCCAAACTATGCACCCCCCTCAAAGGCAGACTCCAACACCTCCACAGGCACAGCTGCCTCCACAAGTCCAGCCTCCAGTTCCAGTTACCCCTTCTGCAGAGCAACAGCAGCAGCCCTTGTCACAGCAGAGCACGACCGCATCTGTTCCCACACCAACAGCACCGCTGCAACCTCAGCACCCCACAACACCTGTAAGGAAATGCTTTTAATTGTGCTTTCCCTGCAAATGTTTGTGTGTAAGGTTTTATTTTCAGTTGTGTGCTCCTGGCACGCTTAATACTAAAGTAGGGTTTTTTTGTATTTGGGGAGTAACCTTTTTCCATCAAGACAAGTTTGTAGATCATCTGTTGTTTCCAGAACGGAAGTATTTTTCAGAATTCTAGTGCATGTTTTGAAATTCACTGTGAAACATGGATAAGACTTTTGGTTATGTCTACATATGCATAGTGCTTGTATACAATAGGGAAACAATGTCATTTTCTGTATACCAGGCCTTCCAGTGCATGCTTCTGATGCATGTTTTCCGATAGTTGAGGTTGTGGGACACTATATTCTTCAGGGAGAGCTAGTAGAAAGAGTAGAGTGCTTTTAAACTTGGTGGAAATGTAGTATAGGTAAAACATAGGTTAGAGAAAGAAAAATAGGTTCGTGTTTGTAATGTGTTTTGTTCCTTCAGCTTTCACAGCCAGCTGTGAGCATTGATGGGCAGGTATCCAACCCCCCATCCACCAGCAGCACAGAGGTGAACTCTCAGCAGACTGTTCCAGAGCAGCAGCAGCCACCCTTGCAGGAAGTGAAAATGGAGATTAAAACAGATGAAGGGGAACCAGAACAAACAGAGATGCAAATGGAGGAGAAATCTGAGGTGAGATTGTTGACCAGATATTGGGTAGAATACCTTCATCTAGTACTGCTGGATGCTTTCTGTCATTCCTTCCAAAATTCATTGAGAGCTGTAGGTGCTACCTGCTGCTGCTGCAGTTTTGGTTGTTGTCTTTTGTCTTATTCCTAAAGAAGGGTCTGTGTTTTCTGGTGAAATTGTGATAGAAGTCAGTGGCCACAAGAAGGACCATTACAATGTGGTTGCTATGAAGCTTTGCTTTGGTAAATACCAGTGTGAGAATGCACTCAGGTCAGTCCTACAGCTGTTAAAATAGCAGATACTAGGACGAGAGGAAATGGCTTCAGGTTGTGCCAGGGGAGATTTAGATTGGATATTAGGAAAAATTTCTTCACTGAAAGGGTTATCAAGCATTGGAACAGGCAGCCCAGGGAAGTGGTTGAGTCACCATTCATGGAGGTATTTAGATGATGTGTAGATGTGGCACTTTAGGATATGGCATAGCAATGGACTGGGCAGTGCCACGTTAATATTGGACTTAAAGGTCTTTTCCAACCTAAATGATTCTATATGTACATGATAGACTGCTTTACTGGGCTTTGACAACTTGTCACCGAGGACAGCTAGGAGTGTGGCTGCCAGTGGCATCATCCTGGCCGCTCTAGTGTATGAGAGGCTGTTAGAACTGCCTGAAGAGCTGGAGAGGCACCCATGTGTCTGCTTGCTGCTCAGAACTCGTTAGCAGCTCATCATTGCTACTACTGCAGTGTTTAAAGATGCATTCTAACACATTTGCTCAAGTTTTAGGCGAGTTTTGCCTACAAAGGAGATAGAAGAGTGGGTGGGCAGCATGACAAATAGGTTTAAAGGACAGAAATGTGGAAGGGTGGCCTCCCAGGAGATTTAAGTGACAGGCTCCAAACTACTTCCCAGGCAAAAGTAGAACCAGTCGTGGAGGAATGTAAACCAGACCCAATGGAGCAAGAAGAGAAAAAACCTGAAATGAAGACTGAAGTACCAGAGGGTGAGGAAAGACCAACTACTCCAGCAACTCAGTCTTCTCCAGCAGCTGGGCAGTCTAAGAAAAAAAGTAAGCAGAAACACTGTTTTTATTTAAATTCACTGCATCTCCCTAGAGAAGTCTCTGCAGGGGAAAAAAACCTGGGCTTTCCTTTTTGGTGCTTAGTGGATTCTGTGGTACTTATATGGATTGTTCTTTGTGGCTTTTGGACAAAAATATCTAATAATACATGTGCTTATAATTGGCTTTGGGCAAGTTCTTTAAGCCTTTAGAATTAGACACTAAGCCATAGTAAAATTGTCAATACAATGGAGGTTTGAAACACTCAGTTACAGATTCTCTAGACAATTTTTTTTCTTGGGGCCTCCGAGAGGGGATATATCTGGGATGTGAACCATCTCTACTCATCTTATCAATGTCTTCTTATGATTGCCTTTTCTTCAGGTGATCATTTTAATATCCTCCTCGCGACTCAGTGTTGCAGAGGATAAACAAGCCATGCTAAGTACCTTAAACCCATCGTCTGTAGCCTTTTTCCACAGACATCACATTTTCTAGCAGGTTTCTTCCTTCTGGCTGTTTCTGCTATCTTTCTAATGTTGATTGTTTTCCAAAGTTTTCAAGCCAGAAGAGTTGCGGCAGGCGCTTATGCCAACACTGGAGGCACTTTACCGTCAGGATCCGGAGTCTCTTCCATTTCGACAGCCTGTGGATCCCCAACTACTAGGAATTCCTGTGAGTGTCTTAGCAAGATAATTTCCTGGTTTTAATTCAAAACTACTGTATTTTGGCATACCTGTTTGAGAACAGCTTATATCCATCTTGTTAACATCTTTATATCGATGCATTTGGGGAGGTTTAGCTTAGGCTCTACATACAAGGTCTAACTTAGGAAAGTTTGTTTGGTTCTATGTTCCTTGTAATAATAAGCAGATATAGCATGCACTGGAATGATTTATCAACAGAACCCCAGTGTTGTATGGGGTTTTTATGGTTGTTGCTTCATGTTGTGATGCTTTTATTGCTGAGTTTCATAGGTGTGTCTCATCATGTATAAATCTTGTCTGAAGATGTGGGAAATCAAGTAGATCAAACCCACTTAAATATATGCATTAATGATTGTTATCTGTTATAGGGAAGAAAGAGACTATTTAAGTTAGAGGTTTGTTTAGGTTAAATTTTCTGCTTGTTTTAGAATTGTCTGGAGAAGACAATTGTCGTTCAAGGATCTGTGTTTTTAAACTCTCTGAATTGACCACACAAGTTTACAAAATATAAACAAATACATAGATGTAGAAGTCCTTTTTAGGTGCTTCAGACAATGTTTTTTTAAGGCAGATGCTGCAAAATTTCAAGGCCTGCTCTATTACAAGCATTTATACATTTCCTAATAATTATAACAAGCTTTCAATTGACTGTCATTCTGCAGACTTTTGTAGAAGTTGCACCATAATTGACGGTGGATTGGAAAAAGGCATTCTTTAGAGGAGACATGATAAGTTTTATCATAGAATAAAGTTATTTATTTTTGTTAGGTTTTCTGGGCTACTAAAACCAGTTGCTTTATATTAATGCTCTTGTATATGTCTTTGGATCACAATGGGTGCAAAAACATTGGCATTTTCTACTATTTGTAATACTTGATTTGCTGATTAAAATTAGAGTGACTTTATTTCATTAGTTGTGAATGAGCAACAGCACCTGAGAAATAAAAGAATAATGAAAAGAAAGCACTGGGGAATTATATGGTATTACTTAGAGATTGCATTCTGTGTGTCACAAGCAGTTTGACAATCAAGTCAGGGAGGAACCTGTTTTTCTTGATGAGAAGAATTTATACGCTGAGAATGCACATGCTGTCATGTCCCAATATAGTTCTCTAGTAGGGTTTTGATGTGCTGCGTATTCCTGCAGGATTATTTTGACATAGTGAAGAACCCCATGGATCTTTCTACTATCAAGAGAAAGCTGGACACAGGACAGTATCAGGAACCGTGGCAGTATGTAGATGACATCTGGCTCATGTTCAATAATGCCTGGTTGTATAACCGCAAAACATCCCGGGTATACAAGTACTGTTCCAAACTGGCAGAGGTGTTTGAGCAAGAAATTGACCCAGTTATGCAGAGCCTTGGTTATTGCTGTGGAAGAAAGGTAAGAAAGTAAATATCTTTAGTCTGTTGCTTGCTTCCTCGAAGGGGGAAAATATAGCAGTTGCACTTGTTATCAGTTATGGTGTGTCAAAAATTTCCTAAATTTACCAGGATTTAGCAATCCTGAGTAATCTGAATCTGAGTATTTTGTGGATCTTCTCATTCTATCTAGTCTTTACATAATCTATTTGTATATAAGCCCTTGGGGGGAAAAAAGTCAGCAACAGAAGGCTTATTTTGATTAGGACAAACTTTTGTTATTGCAAATTAAACAGATGTGGTTTTATTACTGCAGAAGTTCTGTATTTCACTGTATATTGAAATTGTGTTTCCCTTGTCTTGTTTCGATGTGCTTTCTGTCTTTGGAGAAGAGTTAATTGAGAATAAGAGCCCACTTAATGTCTTTTGTGACTAGCACTTCATACACTTTGCTGTACAGAGAGATCTGTTCACAGAGTAAGGTGGAAGTGTTCACTGTCTGGGTCACACGTGCTTCCCACAGAGAGTAAGTGAAAACACGTGTGAGTACTAAGTTGACCCGTTCCTCTTTGCAGTTGGAGTTCTCGCCACAGACTTTGTGTTGCTATGGCAAACAGCTATGCACGATCCCTCGAGATGCCACTTACTACAGTTACCAGAACAGGTAAGGAGAACTCGGTTGGTGCAGTTTTGTGCATGCTGCAATCAGTCTGTTATAGGCATGCATGTATTTACATAGACACCCTCTTTATATGTGTACACCTTTGTTTTAAGATAAATTTTTTTGCTGGAAGTGCTCTTGAATAGTTTGCTTTGTGTGTTAATAATGATTTATTTGAGCAAAAGTTCACTGTGGCCTTTGCTCTTCCTCTTCTGTTTGCAGAAATGTTATGTTTTACTACATTTTGATCCTGCAGTTAATTAAATCTTCAGTTACCTACAAATCATACATTCAAGTCTGTTGCTTTGCTTCCTACTGTGCAGCAGTATTTTTCATGCAGAACACTGAGTAGACTATGCAGAAAGTGTATTAATGCTCATAATACTAATAATAATATTATTTTTGGCAAGTCTTTGTTTTTCTCATGATGTTAACACTGAAGAACAAACTTACTTCTGTATTGCACATTTTAATTGGAAGATCTGTGTATTCAGATCTTCAGCAGATTGATGCTTGCTTTTTCTCACAAAGTTTCCTAAAAGGAATAGTCTTGGCAGTAGCTATCAGTAGTTCTGTAAAATGCTGTCACTTCTACAGCTCTTTTGAGTATCTTTTTTACTTGGGATTTATTAAAGGATTTAAACTTACTTGACTTCTGAAAGGAGGTTCCTTGCTAGTCATCTCTGCCAGCTGGGGAAGTGAGGCAGGAAGAAGCAGGCAGACACCTGCTTTAACACTGCCGTATTCCTTTGCCTGTCACCAGAATGCACCTGTTAAAGCAGAGGACTGGTTATCTCCAAAATCCATCAATTTATTTAGTTCCTGCTCTCCATTCATTCCAACACCTCAAACAAACAAAAAAATCTGCCCCAAAACAAACCAGAATGACAAAAACATGGAGGATTTTACCTGAAAGCCAAGATTTTCGAAGAATTGTAGTTTCCTTAAGCACCTGGTCAGAGGAAAGCAGTCAAAGATTATACAAGTTATATCTTAACCTTTTAAGGCTTCATAAAGGTTTATAGCAGCAAATGGTGGTTTTTAAGCTTCTCCTACTTCTTTAGTCCTATAGTATCCCACAATAGCTATTGTAGTTTTAGACTTGTATGTAGAGCTTGTCATGTCACGTCAATATCTTCTGCTTGTGTTTGTCTGTGGGCAAGTACTAGATGAACCAAAAGACTATTGCTCAGAAATCTGATGTTTGACATATTTTCAAATGTTAGAAGGGAATGTTTGCATTATAACAGGTGCCTACATGTGACTTGTAAATTGCATCATATATACAGATGCATATATCTATAGACTGAAATGTATAATTCCAGAAGTACTGTCCTCTGCATTATCTCAGATGAAAACTGGAAAGGAAGGTTGAGACCTGTCTTTTTAGCCTAACAGTTGCTAATAACGTAGATTTGTGTGGCTTTATAGTGAACTTGTTTGAATTTTTTTATTTCTATTTTTAGCTGTCTTGTGTACTCAATTAGCATGCCTTATAATGGAGAAGCCACAGTTTTAGAACATTTTTGAAGGCTAGGGTAGAATCTTGAATTCATCTTTATTTTATTGAAGTACAAATGAAATCTTTGTAATGCTGTAGTGATGGCTGGACTGTTCTGTGTGCAGATTAGGCTATGATATGGAATCATATCCGTGTAGAGCATTATGTGTCTAGTGAATGTTAGTTAATATAGAGTTTGACATTCTATTAGTCTGTAAGAATTTTGAGGACAGATTTTATTGTTCCTAAAGTTCCTGATATTTAGCTTTTCCTTTCAACTGGGAGAGAATTCTGTGACCTTTCAGCATTTATACATTTAAGATGGAAGACTACCTCTCTTCCACTGATCTCCTGCAGATTCTCCTCCCAACAGAACTGCTGTGCTGATGTACAAGTCAGAGTAGCAGTTCCTCCTGCCTTCTGCTCTTTCCCTGTCTCATTTTAATTCTTTGCTGTATGTGGCATGGATTATTAAAATGAAGAGGGTATGGGTATGCTAAAATGGAATACTCTTGTTTAATTTGTTTTTATCGTTTGCTGCTTGTGAACCCATTTGAGAAATTTAATGCTAATCTGTGCTTTGCCTTGGCTTTCTGCTTTGTGTTGTCTTGTCTTGCTTCTATGTTTTTGTTTTTGTCCTGCAAACCCCCATTTCTTTGTTCGTGTGTGTGTTATTTTTTTAATTTCTCCTTCATGCTTGTCATTGTCTGCACTTGGCTTTGATTGCGCAAAAAAAAAAATCCAAACCAAAAAACCAAACCAACCAAACACAATGTGGGGCCCATAAATCTGCATCATTGAATATCCTTGTCGCCGTTGATGACCTGCTCTCTGCTCCTGTCCCTTCCTTGGCCTGCTGTGATTGGTGGCTCCGTTGCTTGACTTGGGCTGTGTTGTGTGGACGGAGCAGTTCACCCAAATATGGCCTTCTTGCTGACAGGTATCATTTCTGTGAGAAGTGCTTCAACGAAATCCAAGGGGAGAGCGTTTCTCTGGGAGATGACCCATCACAACCTCAAACGTGAGTTACTTGTGTTTGCTTGGGCTGTGCTTTTGTAAGCTGGATCATGGCCTACAGTGCTTTCTGTAGGGAAGGAGTTCAGCTGTAGGTTTTTAGACTAGTAGAAGGTGGACGATACATCCTTCATAAAAGCCTGGACTTGTGCTTGTCTTGAAAACCTGGACTGACTGAACTAGTCAAAAATAAGCACTTAGCTCTTAAAATTGCAACTCTACCAATAGAGGGGAAAGAAGAAAATGGCTTTTTCCCTGAAAAAAAGTGAAAGTATTCTACTGCAGAAAAATAACCATGCCTGCAGGCAAGTATGTGACAGACATAGCTTGAAATGTCAAATGTACCATTTTCTTTATACACTAGCTATGCTATTAAACTTGTATTCAACATCAGGTTGTTTTTCATCCAAGCAGGCAACCTCCTTTTGCCATACAAATATTTCACTGCTGGAATGCCATCTGCCTATGAGAAATGCTGCACAGTTGTTGAGGAGAGCACAGTAAAAGGCTGTGCATGTTGCCATGTTGGTGGCAAACTGTTGGGGCAGTCTCTCATTTTGCTGTATCCTCCTCATACCTCCCCCCAAAAAAATCTTGAAACAGAATTTTGGGAGACTAAGGAATCCCTTGAGGGACAAATGAGAGCCAAGCAGTTACTCTTTGAGCTGTTCAAGAAATCCTTTTGTGGGAAGGCAGTGCAACAACCTTGCAGGTAGAACGAAATGAGGAATTCAGGAAAGTCTGAAGCCAGGGGGAGAATTGTTGAAGTTGGTAATTTGACAAACTGAGTTAACTTTCCTTTGGAACCAGATCCTGGATGCACTAATGGATACATATAGAACGGTACTGGAAGTATCTGTTTGGGCTTGGGATGGTGTAAGTGTACTGAAAGAGGGTAGATTGAGATTAGATACAAGGAAGAAATTCTTCATTATGAGGGTAGTGAGGCACTGGAACAGATGGTACAAAGAAGTTGTGGATGCCCCATCACTGGAAGTGTTTAAGGACAGGTTGGATGGAACTCTGAGCAACCTGGTCTAGTGGAAGGTGTCCCTGACAGTGGCAGGGGGTGATGCTCTCTTAAGGCCCCTGCCAGCCCAAACCATTCTAGGATTCTGTGATCTACCTTTCTGGAAGGAAAAAGGAAGAAATAATGTTGTATGCTGGTCAGTACAATGGGCCATGTCACTGTGGGTAGGTGGATTGCTATTCTAGTAGAAGCAAAGATCCAAAGTTTAATCAATATAGAGTCATAGAGTACATCATAGGAATATACATGGTGGGTCCTGTTTAAGTTCCATGCACCATATTATAAGAATAGTTTGAGGCAATTGAGATATTTAACTTCATCATTTATTTTATAAGGAGCTTCAAGTATTCTCCAGGTGGCACTATTCAGAATAAACACTGAAATGAGAGGAGATAGGAAGGTTATCATGCAAGTTGGAGTGAGTCTATGTCATTGCTTCTCAGAGAGGGACATACTGATCTTCTCATGTTATGCAGAACACTCTTTGGGGTAAATTCTCACAGATTTGAGTATTCTTGTATGTTCTGAACCAGCTCATTTAAAAGATACTTGGGACCTCACTGTCAAAAAGATGGAATTTTAGGCCTTGAAAATGATGTAGGGAAGGTAGAGATAATGTATAGTAGTGGCTAAGCTGGGCTTGCAGGGTTTGGAAGCTGAAATTTATCCTTCGAAGTTGATGTAGGAGGAGGGATAGGGGAATCTGAAAAAAGATAACCTGCCTTTCTCAGTAATCAAAGATAATTGGAATTCTCTGCCTGCAGAATATGAGAGGCATATCAAGTAGTCTTTTCACTATTAAATACTGATCAGACCTATCCAAAACTTGAATTGTCAGCAAGCTTTAATATTCATCCTGTAGTAAAACCGAATAAGGGAACAATGTTGTTCTCTACAAGAGAAAAATAATGTTTTTCACAGACAAAGTGGAGTGGCATATATTTCAGTTGCCTGTCACTGTGTAAAATACAATTACTTTCCTTGTAGTGCGAGTGAGTGTTTAAAAAATCTGCTTGTAAGTTTTGTCTTGGTTTGTGGATAGGTGTGGTATGACATGAATGTTTGTTGTCTTGTGTTAAAACTGAGTTTTATTGCCTGTTTCTCCATAGCACGATAAACAAAGAACAGTTTTCAAAAAGGAAAAATGATACACTGGATCCTGAACTGTAAGTATTGCTGTCACTCTTTGAATGATCCTCATTTTATTATAATTACTTTGTAAGATACGTGTTATTCATTCACCGTGGGCTTTGTCTTTGAATGTTTTCCAGTTTCATGTAACTCTGTTAGTATGTAGGGGCTGCTCAGGAATCAGCAGGTCTGGCATTCTGTGCTGAGAACCCAAACCACTGTGGCTGTGCTTGAGAAATATGTAAAACTGGATGTATGGGCTGAAATTACTCCATTTTGTTGCATGTGGATTCAACAGAAGGATGGATGCAGATAGCTCTGCTCTGAAACTTTGTTGTGGCAAATGCTCAAGTCTCAGAACTGATTGAGTCATTTGGCAATAGCTCTTAGTGCTGTTGGCTTTTCTAGTTGCTGTATTTTACAGGCAGCTGTAATAGAAGGATAAGTTGTTACATTTTCAATCAGCCAGTTCTTCTGTACTTCTGTGAAGGCAGAACTGTAGTCATTCAGTAACATTAAGATGATGGTGACTCAGCTGCTTTTCTTGATATTCCTGAGCAGTTTTTTGAAACTGCTTTACATGGTCCTGCATTGTACACCTGTGCTGCTACTCTGCAAACATTATCTTCATTCTCAAATGAATGAGCAAAAAGGGTGTTTGTTGTTCCCACACCATCCTTCTAAAGGCACAAGGGTCAGCCAGTTCTTCTGTTTTACAAGGGCTGTGGGAAGGAGAGAATACTAGCTTGATTCATAACTTTTCTTTCCCTTTGTTAAAATGAAGATAGAACATAAGCCTAACATAGTGTGATACCACATGCTCTGTGTAGATTACAACTACTCATTCAAACTCTCAAACTTTTAGACAGGCATGTTCAAAAGGAGTCAGATTGTCCCAATACCTGAAGCAACCTTAGGTATTTTGGGGAATTATATTCACCAACATCTGGGATCTAGACCATATGACTAATCTCAGTTGTCCTTAAATCTCTGCTAATCTTCTGAAAGTGACTTAGATACTTGCTTCTGTGTTCTTCCTTCCCACCTTTCCGCAGTATATTTGCAACGTACCCCAGGGTTCAAGCATAGTGGGGCAACTAACAGCCAAGTATTTCACCTGGTTCTTCCTTTCTGATGTGTGAATCCGTTTTCCTCTACTCTTTTTTTACTCTTAAGCAGTCTACAGATTTTATCCTTAAAAGGGCCTCACTTGAAAAGAATGAGTGAATGGTGGTAAGACAAGCAAATGGTAATAATAATAATAATAATAATGTGTCCCTGCATAGTCTGCCTGACTTGAGCTGGCAGGTTCTTAATTTGTTCTGAAGGCTGTTCTCAGCATAGATGTGCCCTATGTTAAATAGACTCAAAAGCCTAAATGCTAGAAGTGCTCTAATAAAACATTACAAAATATACAAGCAAGTAATGATACTACTAACCTTTGCTTCCCTTTGCCTTCTGCAGATTTGTTGAATGTATAGAGTGTGGAAGAAAAATGCACCAGATTTGTGTTCTTCATAATGAGATAATCTGGCCTTCTGGGTGAGGAATTTCTCCTTATTAAGTAGATAGCATATTTACTATTTGGTAGAGCCCATGCATAAACTTCATTTTATTGGTTATATTTCGAAGAGTGTTTAATGGAAGAAGTTACATTTCCTGAAAATTTTACACAATTTATAGGGTAACATCAAATTTAGACAGTATGTCTTACAGTGTTGTGTGTGAAGTTTTCTAATCTTTCATGTTTCCAATGCTTCTTTGTGTGGAAGAGAGCATTTCAGCGTTTTATGTTTAGAGATGCTAGCCCTTCATGAAAAGATGTTTCTAGTTCTGGTAACAGTTTCAGACTCATCTGTTTTCTGTACAAATCATACTGCTTTGTCATCTTCAAAAATCTTGTAACAACTGAAGGATTTAACAGGTGAATCAACTTTTTTGACCTCAGTGATCAGATTAAATTTAAAAACCAAAATAGTTTTCTTTAGATACCCGACAGTTCTTGATCATCATGCTTGGTTTTCTTCTGATGGATTTAAAAACTTTTAAAAGGATGATAAATTATATGTTGATAAAGTTTTATAAGAGCTGAAATGTCCCATTTCTTGTCAAAAAAGCTGTGAGTTCTAGCATTCTGTTGTCCCATCCACTTTGCTGCAGAAGAGGGTGGATGTCCTGTAAGTGAGGAAGAATCACAGAATCATTTCAGTCTACAGTGTATTTGGGCATTTAGAAAAAAAATCAGCCTTTTGCTTGGTATTGCAGTGTCTTATCTTCATCAGAGACAGCAATTTGAGCCTATTTGTTCCAAGAACACTTTGAGCTGATACTGTCAGACCTGCCAGTGGAGACTTTCCTGGGCTTTCAGGTGGTGATGTAGGTGACTGGTAGGAGATGCAGCACCTGCATTAGATCCTCCTCTGCAGCTCTGAAACAGTTGGGCTGTTCTTTGTGCTTTTATTTCAAATTTCAGTTACGGTGTTTTCCAGACCAGATAAGATCTGGTGAAAGGTTTTGCTTCTAATGGTAAGATGCTAGAGAACTTGATGGTCTGACTTGGGGTGACTTCACATTCTCTTTTTTTTGCTTCAGCTTCGTCTGTGACGGCTGCCTAAAGAAAACAGGACGAACCAGGAAAGAGAACAAATTCTCTGCTAAAAGTAAGATTCTGACATTTGCACAAGCAAATTTAAATAATATGTTAAGAATGGAGAAGAGGTTGCTTTTATGCTTGTGTTGCATTTAAGGTTTTTGGAGCTGAAGGAGGATACTTTTAGTCAGTTTTGACCATCAGTTCTGTGGTGTTCAGAATGTTTGCATTCACAGGTGTTGTTAGCTAATAGTCTGTTTCAGAGGGCTAACATACTGTTTTAGAGCATTTCTACTGCAAGGTATGCATCCTTCTATCTCAATTGCAGTATCAATAGCATTGGGAAATAGTTGATCTGTGACTGCAGTCTGACTTAAATTTATGATAACATGTTCAAGTCATCGTGACTATTGCTGCTCTTAAAAGCTTTGGTGGAGATAAAGGTTGTATCACCTGGTGACAGAACTCTAGAGACATTTCTTCTTCATCAAGGCAGCTGATTTGAAGGCAGTGTAGGAGGAAATTTGTGTAGTCATTGTCCACCTGTTCTGTAGACAAAATAAGTCTTTCAGAAACTTCTTAGATTGATGTACTTCTTAGAAATAATGAGGATTTATGTTTCTACTGAAATAAAAAAATTCCTGGCCAACCAATAGCATCAAAATTCAGCAAATCATTCAGTGAATGGCTTCAGCATCTGAGTGTTTTTTCAAAATCTCCAAAATCAAAACTCCCTAGATTCACTAAGAATACAGGAAGAATACAAGGGTTCTTTTACCATTTCTATCAGTTTTTGTTTCCAGCAACCTGAAAGTATTGCATAGTTAACGTAGTAGAGTGGTGCTTAACCAAAAGATGTCAAATTGGAAAAATGAAAAGCTGATTGGTGGATGTGTAACTACCAGAAATAATGGCTAGTGTCGAGGCAGGCCCTGTTACATCAGAAGTTCTACTTTCCCTTTCAGCTTGAGGTTTTTGTCAGCTAATGTTGTACTTCTTTTGTATGAAGATTGTTTGAAAATGAGAAGCTTGTAAACTTAAGTGTGTTAATTGCAGATAAAGTTGTATTTAGTTTTCCTTCCATTATTGAAATATATTCTTTTTGTGAGTGGAAATACTAACTTGGCTAGTATGGCTTTATAGACAGAATATACTTCCAAATGCAATGTCTGCTCGTGAAGATCTGTCTGAAAGCAGTGTTTTGTAATCCAGTTTAAGTAATTAATAACATCTATTCAGGAGAAATCTTAATTGTGATTGACTTTTAAGACAAGATAAAAATTGGGTTGAAATACAGATTCTTTCTTCATTTAAATAATGTATAAGCCATAAATGTGCCTGCAGGGGAAAGTCAGCTCACCCCATCTAGAAGTGTTAGGGTTTAAAGATAAAGCTTTAATTTATGCTAACATACTGCATGTGTTAAGAGTCATTTTTCATCTAACATCTGAGTAGAGAAATCACATATGAACAGTTCAGTTTTGTATATGTTTAGAGCTGTATTTTTCTCCTGCAGGGCTACCAGCTACAAGACTTGGTACCTTCCTGGAGAACAGAGTCAATGATTTCCTAAGACGACAGAATCACCCTGAGGCAGGAGAGGTCACAGTTAGGGTGGTACATGCATCTGACAAAACTGTCGAAGTAAAACCAGGAATGAAAGCAAGGTATGTTCGTTTCTAATTTTGCTTTCTTTTGGGGGAGGTGGGAGCTGTTTGTACTTACGTGATACACTTGGATTAAATAGAATCATTTAGGTTGGAAATAGCTCTTAAGCTTGAGTCCAACTGTTACCCTAGCACTGCCAAGGCCACTGCTAAACCGTATCTCTAAGTGCCACATCTACACATCTTGTAAATATCTCCAGGGATGATGACTCAAACACTTCTCTGGGCAGCCTGTTTCAGTACTTGACAGTCCTTTTTGTGAAGAAATTTTTTTCTAATATCCAATCAAAAAAGACTGTTGTATTCAAAACCTCATCACCAGCCAGCTCTTGACAAACAGGTGTTCCCGCAGCATAATAATTTTTTGTTCTGAGTCTTTTTCACAGTAAAAAGTGTGTGCCCTATGTTTGAGTAGTCTATAAACATTTAACTCTCAAATTGCACTAAAATTACACTTACAGTAGCCCTCATCTTCATTGCCTTCACCTAGTAACATGCAGGCTCTGATACGTGCATATATTTGATAGTCCTCTTTACCCTCTGGTCTGCAGGTTTGTAGACAGTGGAGAGATGGCAGAGTCTTTCCCTTACCGAACAAAAGCGCTTTTTGCCTTTGAGGAGATTGATGGTGTAGACTTGTGCTTCTTTGGGATGCATGTGCAGGAGTATGGCTCAGACTGCCCTCCACCCAATCAAAGGTGAGGAACTCCGTGAAAGTCTATTTTACTTTAGCACTCTCTTGTTTGGATGAACCTCCTGTAGTTCTGTATAAAGCTGAGACCCTTAGTGCTGTTAAGTTCTGGGAACAAAGTAGCTTCTGTAATGTTAGAGTTGCTTCTTTCTGGGGATGCTGGCTAGCAGACAGTGTTGCCTTAAGGATCACTTACCTGTATTCTCAAGGAAGGGGTTGCATAGTTCTAGGGAGATGAGGCTAGGATATCAAAAGGCCAAGTTTCTAGAGGTAAATTAGGATCAGAGGCTTTGCAGATTTCTGTTGTAATGGATGCTTCAGATGTACAAAATAACATGAATAAACTTGTAGAATTACTTC
Organism: Edolisoma coerulescens; assembly: GCA_013397115.1. Lineage (NCBI taxonomy): Eukaryota > Metazoa > Chordata > Aves > Passeriformes > Campephagidae > Edolisoma > Edolisoma coerulescens. The sequence goes on from VWZW01005843.1 coordinate 1,208,542, forward strand.
AAAATCTCTCCTCTTTTTCACGCTTTTTTTTTAGGCGAGTGTATATATCTTACCTTGACAGTGTTCATTTCTTCCGCCCTAAATGCTTGAGGACTGCTGTCTATCATGAAATACTAATTGGATATCTAGAATATGTTAAGAAACTAGGGTAAGTATCTTATAACATTTTCTTCTGTACAGCATTTGTGCTGAGTAGTTCTTGCTCCAAATTAAATTACTACATCCTATAGTACAGAATATGGTGCCTAAGTATCAACCTGTGATAGAACAACTTGATAACAACTGTGTACGGTTGAAAAGGAGAAGAGAAAAAGGGATTGCAGGCTTTTCAGGGGAGGCCTCTGCTTCAAATATTTTTAGGTTTCCAGACTTCTGTAAAACTTACCTTAAGTCTAAGTAGAAAAAGTGAGGCTGTTTTCCAGTCCATAAGATGTTGTCATTGTGTAATGCCATGGCTTTAATTTGGTCAATCCTTTGGGCTAGCACGTAAGTTCTCACCCTTGTTTATAAGGAGAAAGTTAAGTGTATTTTGTCTGTACTGATTAACTCTGTAACAGCTGTACAAGGCCACTACGAAATCTGGAGTAGTTGAAATTGTGAGAAACCGAAGAGTTAGGAAAGAAAGAGGAAAATGTACTTGGACAGCACAAAAGAACACAGAACAACTGCAGTAATAAGAAAGGTGGAAATTAAATTACCATGATTACTGAAGTAGAAAGGCCAGTGAAGTAAACATCACTCTACTGTCAAGGTGCCTAGTAGGTTGGTGGAGTTATTTGTGGAGGAATTATTAGGGACCATGTTTAAAGCAGTTGATGAGAAAAGTTAAAGGAGTTGAAATGGAGGTAAGTGGTACTATCTTCAGTACCTCAGTGAGGTGGTGTGTTCTTTACTACTTCAAAAGCATACATTAGGCTTCTTTCTGCTTTTTTATTGTCTGTTTTCTAATCCGTGAGTCTGTACAATTGCTGCACAGAGCTCAAGCCTCAGCTTTACTTAATACTATTTTCTGTGCTAATGGGTAACATCAGGTTCTCATTTTGGGAAAACAATCTTGGTCACGCAGTATCATCTCTCCATTCTCAGGCAGAAGGAATGACAACTGGCTGCAGCTCCCAGGGCTTGGGGAGGATTCTGCAGAGCTGTTTCTCAACAGGGCAAGGATGGTTATTTGTCTCTGATTATTCCTCCTACTGGAGTTCTCTTCAAAAACTAATAGAGAAGAACTGAGGATGAAGACGTGATCTTTGGTGTTATATTCTCTGCAGCTGCTACTATTTGGCTGTCATCTATCTTAATAGTACTCTGATTGTGCACCCAATAACATAGGTTGGCAGTGCCTGTTTATTCCTAGATAGAATTCTAAAACTTTTTCAAACTGATTCTCAAAAACCAGAGGATTTACAATAGAAAAGTGAATTTTTTCTTTAAGTAAATCTGTTTTAAAATGTTGCTAGATAAAGAATTACCGCTCTGTCTCAAGCTTTTACTGCTTTAGACTCCGTCTTTTTCCCTTTAGTTAATTGGGAGATGGCAATTGCAGGTTTGTATCAGGCTTTGTTTTTTATGTAGGCTGTAAAATGTGCACACTTTAAATATAAATGCTCCATATATAGCGCTGGCTTGTAGAAAATCAGTGAAAAGCTGGAAATGTTCGCTCCGGGAACAGCCGCCAACTCGGTGGTGGCGCCACCTGGTGTCAGAGAGGAGAGCGCGCGAGCGTCCATTGTCAGCGCCCACATGTCCCGGTTTTGTCTGACCATGCCAGGTATACTACTGGACATATCTGGGCGTGCCCGCCCAGTGAAGGAGATGACTACATCTTCCACTGCCATCCTCCTGACCAAAAGATACCCAAACCCAAGCGACTGCAAGAGTGGTATAAAAAGATGCTGGACAAGTCTGTGTCGGAGCGCATCGTCCATGATTACAAGGTGTGTTAAGTGTATGCTTGGGGAAGATTGACCGATCTTGTCTCGACTGCTTCCTTGCCTTATGCATTGTGCCTGATTCTTCGTGTTTACTGCATTAGTTTTAAGTGAATTGAGCACCAAAAGTTCAGAGTTAAAACATACTCTTCAAAACATGTAGCTTCTGAAATCGTTCTAGCAAGAGACTTGAAATGGTTCCTTAAAACAGACTAAATTCTTGCGGAATACTGTAAAAGAGCAAAAGAAAATATATGGAATCTTAAATCTTCTTTTGTTTGATAAAATTGCAGGGCTAGGATGCTGATGCATCCTAAATATGTAAAATCTTTGGAATTATCAGGACTTAAGGTAGTGTCAAGATTATTATGGTGATTATATTGTCCCAGTTGGTAAGAATGCACATTGAAATCTACCACACAGTAATGATTTATTTCTTCTGAGTGGGAATATTTGAAATGTATTTGACAAACTGTAACAGATGCACTTAGAATGTGCTCTCATAAAATGAATTGAAATATTAAACTTTCCTTTGTTTAGTCTGCTGATGCCTTTTCTTGTCACTCATTGAGAACATTGCCTTTCATTAGGTGACTTGCAACAGTGATAACCAAAAGTGGGTTTACTCTCTTTTAGGATATATTTAAGCAGGCAACAGAAGATCGTCTAACAAGTGCAAAGGAGCTCCCTTACTTTGAAGGGGACTTCTGGCCTAATGTTCTAGAGGAGAGCATTAAGGAACTAGAACAAGAGGAAGAAGAACGGAAGAGAGAAGAAAACACTAGTAATGAAAGCACAGATGTAAGGATGCTTCTGCTTTTCATGATCTAATGTAAAAGTTCTGATTATGTATGGCTAATTATAAAAGAAGAGGGGGACAAGGCACTTGGTTAACTGGCTTTTTCACTTTTCACTCCAATATAAATTTCAATTTTACAGTTTATAAATTAGAGCTGGTAAAATACCACTAAGCTACATTTGGATGAACAGCGGTGTTCATATGGCTATAAACTATCTAATTACCAAAGACAATTTTGTTGAAACAGCTGCTAGATGAATATTTTGTTGCTGAAATCCAATTGTTATCAATGATCATGTTGCCACCTCAGCCTGATTTGGAAGTTTTTTCCTTAAGCATTAGCTTTTAAATAGTGGCTCACTCTTTTCTTTCTTACTTATATGTTATAACACCAATCTTAGCAGAATGTTCTGAGAAAGTAATGGAATACTGTGAGTTAGTACTTGACTCTCAATAGGTTTGTTTAGTAGCTTTAAGGCATAGAGAATCTGAAGCAAAAATTACTGCTGAACTGTTGTTGGGTTACTTTAAACTAGAGAAATTTCTTGCTGGTATCTTGTGCAATTTTTTTGAGAATATGCAACTGTTTTCACATTCAACAAAAAAACAAACTCAGAAATAAGAGATGCCTCTTAATTCAACAATAAATTTGAAAGTGAACGGATGCAGAATTTATGCATCTGCCTATCCTTGGATGTTTTGAGCTTTTATGGAAGAGGTAGTGAGTCCAGGATAAGGTTAGTAGTTTTGTTCATGCAGTAGTACTTGTTAGTTAACTCTGTTTAAACACTGCTGCTTTGTCACCTTATCAGATACTACACTTTGGCGTGGAGGGGGGGCTGTGGTTTAGAATATTTTTGCTGGAAGATCTTTGGATCAAAAAAAGTTAACATTACAATTAAAAATTGTGATTCTCCTGTGCTGCTCTTTGCTATATCTTCTTTCAAGGACTTCAGTTAAACAAAGTGCAGGAAATTAAGCAACTTGATATCAAATTTGCATTAACTAAAATCTTTCTTAGGAAGGTATTGTTTGCTTTCCACATGGTATAGCTTCAAGTCCTCATCTCTCTAATATACCAGAAACCACTTGTGAAGGATCATTTAGCTCTGTATGTGAGGCTGATCAATATTTAGTCAAGCCTTCACAGCAGTTTGGCCCCAAAATCCTGCGGTAGGGCAAGCTTGCAGTACATTACTATTTAACTTTATTATTATTACAAAAGTTTTAACTCCTTATTGATCCTGTGTTTCACTCTTGAAGAAGGAGCAATAATAAACTGTACTGTCAAGTGACTTGATAAGTCATTCATACTCACTGGGAATTTCAATTCTGGCAAAATTATTTTAAGCTTAGGAAAAATGCTTGTTTGGCTAACAATTACTTTGATCCTTGATCATCTTATGCTGTGGTGTTTTGAAGCGCTCTCTGAGCAGCCCAGCAAGGAATAAACTGTTCATTGCTAACAGAATACAGCTGAAATTAAGCTGACCTGTTTTGTTTGACTGTTGCAAGGTATTACAGGAGGCAGGTGCATGCTGGAAGTTGCACTACTAATGCCTTTTGGACTCAAAACAACAGCTTCATACCAAAATCAGTGTAATGCAGTCTGTTAAAAGTAAATCTGTCAGAGCTGTAGCAAACTAAACCTAGGTGGTTTAAGTCTCTTACTTTTGCTTAGTGGAATATCAATTGCACTTTTTTTTTTATTTTTTGAATTGCATTGAGAATTCACCTACTGAACCCCTTTCTGATTGTTCAAGAGGTTCTTCAGTGCGTAGCTGTAGCAGACAAACAAGTTTCATTATATAATGTTTTGCTTGTACCTCCTGAGCATCTATGCTTTTAATATTTTTAGATATATGTATTGCTGATCTTGATCTCTTTTGGAATAATTCTAATGGGAATAATTTAGTGTTTCTGGGGGCCCTAGTACGTGTCTTCAGAGTAAATTATTGTGAAGTGTGTTTTGTCCTGCAGTTACAGAATATGTAAAAATAATAAAATGGTGATGCGGTGTTGCTTAGATACCTGACATAAAATGTCTTTAAAATTGCTAGGTGAGCAAGGGAGACAGCAAAAATGCCAAAAAGAAGAACAATAAGAAGACAAGTAAAAACAAGAGCAGCTTGAGTCGTGGCAATAAGAAGAAGCCTGGCATGCCCAATGTGTCCAATGACCTCTCCCAGAAGCTGTATGCCACTATGGAGAAGCACAAGGAGGTAAGAGTTGATTGAATGAGAAACGTTTTTTACTTCAATAAAGAAGTGTACAAAGCTTTGATACTTCAAACAGAGTCATGCCCTGCAAATTATACAGGTTTGGCTAGACAATTGAGTGGCTCACCCAGACAGATCAGTACCAATAAGTCTGGGTGCTCTTTGCTGCAAGGGCAGTGGGAGTAAACGTAGCTGTGCTCATGCAGAACTTCCTAACAGTCTAGATTGCCACAGCAGTTCTACCGTTAGTAGAACTACTGTTCAGTCCAGTGCCCCTTACCTATTTCTACAGAAGAAAGTGAACCTGCAGGGCACCCAGAGGTCCGAGATTTCCTGGGCCTCACAAGCACATCACCTGGCAGCAGGTCGTTCAAGTGTTAGCTGATCCTGGAACTGTACACTCTGTAATGAGGTTTGGTGACCAAAACATCTTGGTAAGTGCTGGCATATTAAGCCTTTTTATTTTTCAGGTCTTTTTTGTCATCCGTCTCATTGCTGGCCCTGCAGCCAACTCCCTGCCCCCCATCATTGAGCCTGACCCACTCATTCCGTGTGACCTGATGGATGGGCGTGATGCTTTCCTAACCCTTGCTAGAGACAAGCACCTGGAGTTCTCCTCACTACGAAGGGCTCAGTGGTCAACCATGTGCATGCTGGTGGAACTGCATACCCAGAGCCAAGACCGCTTTGTTTACACCTGCAATGAGTGCAAGCATCATGTGGAGACCAGATGGCATTGCACTGTCTGTGAGGTATGTTGGGTGAAGTTTTCCCTGCTTCTGTCCCTGTATCTTTGGGCCCAGAGTGCTCTTTACCTGAACTGATTTCTCATTATTAACTGATGGAAAAAGATCTGTGCAGCTCATCTGCTGGCAGTTCAGAAAGGAGGGAAAATGTTTTCCGTAACAAGCAGTTCTACTAATGTGCTGCTTGGTGTGATTTTTGCCTTGTGGAGAGCTGAAATAGAGTTGTGTTTTCTGTAGTTCGTTTAAGGTGCTGCTGCCTAAGAAGTTGGGAACTGTAGCAATGGCTTGAGCTGGAATGGTAGGATCAGCTGGTTTTTCTGAAGAGCAATGCATAATTTTTTATTCCAGAGTCAGAAGAGTGGGGCTGCAGTGTTTCTGTAAAGAGGGCTCTATGTTGGTTTACTGGCACAGAGGTTTTGCTGTGCTGCAAGTCAGATCCCAGTACTTGGGCAACTCCTTTACTACTCTGTTGTGTTTCTGTAGAATGCTGCAAACAGCATTTCTGTCCTCAGAAGTGTTTGCAAAACTAGTGTGTTTGACGCTTGAGTCCAGGGGTTTGGTTCAATGCCCTCCAGAAGCTGGATTATCATTGTATCTGGCTTGTAACTTAGTTTTTTAGCCTGCTGGAAGGGAATGACTGACTCAGATTTGATCCTAATTACACTTTGATACTTCCATTTCCTCTGGTTACATATATATATATACACACACACACACGCATGGGTGTTTTTACCTTCTTGGTATATACCAGAAAGTAAATTCTAAATTTCCTATGGTTTAATGAATCCTGAGATCTTAAAGATCAATTATTGAGCCCAAACTCATGTGCTGTTTTTTTCACAGAACGTGTTCTGTTCTTCTTTCAGCACACTCTGTTGTTTAACTTAAATCTGCAAACTGAAAATGCAGCTTTTATTCTTTTTTGAAAGCTGGTACTTCTTCTGCCACTCCTGCCCTCTTTTTTTGAAACAGAGCAGATGAGCAGCTATTTGTCCCCTGCCTATTTCTTCTCCTTTCCTTTTGGGAAAGAAAGGGATTTTTGTGGCCCAGCTGAATAATGTGTGACTTACTAGCTCAGAGCCAACTTGTTTTTCACGGTTTATATATTTGTGTAGCTTTCAGACACTCTTACACCCACACACTTTCCTTGGCTATAATTTGGATTTATTCCTTTTCTAGTACCTCAACATGGCATGAAAGATTGAATTTTTCCCTAGAGCAACAATTTGCCTGGAACAGGCTGGGAGTAATTTGTTGAGGTGGCATGACATAATTTATTCATTTATTGTATGGAGTTTCAGGAACACTGATAACTCATCCTTTGTTGTCTTTTCAGGATTATGACCTGTGCATCACCTGCTATAACACTAAAAACCATGACCACAAGATGGAAAAATTAGGCCTTGGTCTAGATGATGAGAGCAACAACCAGCAGACCGCCACCACGCAGAGCCCCGGCGATTCCCGCCGCCTGAGCATCCAGCGCTGTATCCAGTCTCTGGTCCACGCCTGCCAGTGTCGCAATGCCAACTGCTCGCTGCCGTCCTGTCAGAAGATGAAACGGGTTGTCCAGCACACCAAAGGCTGCAAACGCAAGACCAATGGAGGGTGTCCCATCTGCAAGCAACTCATTGCTCTCTGCTGCTACCACGCAAAGCACTGCCAGGAGAACAAGTGCCCCGTGCCCTTCTGCCTCAACATCAAACACAAGCTCCGTCAGCAGCAGCTCCAGCACCGCCTGCAGCAGGCACAGATGCTCCGAAGGAGGATGGCGAGCATGCAGCGCACGGGTGTGGCGGGCCAGCAGCAAGGATTGCCCTCGCCCACGCCAGCCACCCCGACGACTCCAACGGGCCAGCAGCCCCCGACACCACAAACCCCGCAACCCCAGCCTCCGCCCCAGCCTGTGTCGCAGCCTCAGCCTGCACCTCCCAACAGCATGCCACCCTACACCATGCCAAGAACTCAGCCCCCCAGCGCTGTGTCCCAGGGCAAGGCAGGTGGCCAGGTGACGCCTCCAACCCCACCTCAGCCACCGCAGCCACCAGTTCAGGGTCCTCCTCCGGCAGCAGTGGAAATGGCCATGCAGATCCAGCGGGCAGCAGAGACCCAGCGCCAGATGGCACAGGTTCAGATCTTCCAAAGGCCGATTCAGCACCAGATGCCCCAGATGCCACCGATGGGAATGAACCCTCCACAGATAGGCAGAGGTCCTGGTGGCCATATAGATCAAGGAATGGGGCCAGCAGGAATTCAGCAGCAGCCGCCATGGGTGCAGGGGGCCTTACCCCAAGCTCAGCTGCAGCCAGGAATGCAGAGGCCATCCATGATGTCAGTAGCTCAGCCGGGTCAGCCGATGAACATGGCCCCTCAGCCAGGGATGGGTCAGGTACCTGGCGCTGCTCAGCCCAAACAACCACCTCTGCCCCAGGCGGCCTTACAAAACCTACTGCGGACTCTCAGGTCTCCCAGCTCACCCATGCAGCAGCAGCAAGTGCTTAACATCCTTCACTCCAACCCTCAGTTGCTGGCCGCTTTCATCAAGCAGCGGGCGGCCAAGTACGCGGGTTCCCAGAACCCGCAGGGCATGGCGGGGCAGCCTGGCATCCCGCAGGGGCAGCCGGGGCTCCAGCCGCAGCAGGCCATGCAAGGGCAGCAAGGAGGGGTGCACCCCAACCCGGCCATGCAGAACATGAACGCCATGCAAGCAGGAGTGCAGAGGCCCAGCATGCCCCAGCAGCAGCCGCCGCAGCAGCCGCAGCAGGCCATGGCTGGGATGAATCCTCAGGCGCAGCAGATGAACATGAATCACTCGGGGATGGCTCCCCAGTTCCGAGATCTCCTGATGAGACGGCACCAGATGATGGAGCAGCAGCGCCACCAGCAGCAGCAGCAGCAGCAGGGAGCGGGACCGGCGCTGGGGCCAGGGATGGCCAACCACAACCAGTTTCAGCAGCCCCAGGGCGTCGGGTATCCCCAGCAGCAGCAGCAGAGAATGCAGCATCACATGCAGCAGATGCAGCAAGGAAACATGGGACAAATAAGCCAGCTTCCACAGGCCATGAGTGCAGAGACAGGAGCCAGTTTGCAACAGGCTTTCCAGCAAAGGCTGCTTCAGCAGCAGATGGGGTCCCCAGCTCAGCCCAATCCTATGAGCCCCCAACAGCACATGCTCCCCAATCAGGCCCAGTCCCCGCACCTCCAGGGCCAGCAGCTCCCTTCATCGCTCACCAATCAAGTGCGTTCTCCGCAGCCTGTACCCTCACCGCGGCCCCAGTCCCAGCCCCCTCATTCCAGCCCATCCCCTCGGATGCAGCCTCAGCCTTCTCCACACCACGTCTCCCCGCAGACCAGCTCCCCACATCCAGGACTGGTAGCTGCCCAGGCTAACCCCATGGATCAAGGGCACTTTGCCAGCCCGGACCAGAGTGCAATGCTTTCCCAGCTTGCTAGCAATCCCGGCATGGCAGGCCTCCATGGTACAAGCGCCACGGAACTGGGGCTCAGCTCCGACAACTCAGACTTGAATTCAAACCTTTCACAGAGTACACTAGACATACACTAGACACGTTGTAGCATTTTGGGAGCAAAAAAAAAATTAAAAAACAAAGAAAATAAAAAAAACTTATTTTCGCAAGACTTTTTGTACTGAAGACAAATTTTTTTGAATCTTTCTTAGCTAAAACGACATTTTTCCCTGGAACACATCTGAACTCTGCAGCAGTAGTTTGTGGTTTTAAAAACAAACCAACAACGAACCTGAGGGACAGTAGAGTACAAAGAATATATTTTTGTTATGGCTGGAATCATAACCAGTCCTTTTTTCTTGGCTTTTTTTTTCCTCGTGTGCGTTGGGGAGGTCGGGGGAGGAAGGTGGTCTTTTGGTTGTTCGCCAAAGGATGCCCTGCTCATGCCTCCAATAGGTTTTATTTTTTTTTAAATTAATGAAAATATGTAATATTGATAGTTATTATTTACTGAGGCAGATGGTAAACATTTTCCCTATTCTGGTTTTTCTTCATGTCACTGCAAAAAAACCACCACAAAAAACAGAACAACAGAAAAACACAGGAGAACCTTTTCCTAAAACCGGAGGACAAAAGGGGTTAATGTTGCTTTAAAAATACATTACATATATAAATATATATATATAAAAATAAATACCAATCTTTTCCTCTTTGGTTGGAAATATGTCAATTCTTTGAAAAATGTAAAAATATTAAATAACTCAGTCCCCTCCTGAAGTCTACTTTTGTCCTCCAAGAATTTTCTATACAAGAGTCTGAGCTTAAAAAAAACTTCAAGTATTAAAGTAATTTGTACATGTAGAGAGAAGACAACATTTTTGCAAATACACAGGGGCAGCTGCCAAATGGATGTAGTATATATATTGTGGTTTCTGTTTTCTTGAAAGAATTTTTTTCGTTATTTTTACATCTAACAAAGGAAAAAAAAAAACATAAAAAAGAGGGTAAGAAACAATTCCAATGGGATTATTTCAACCCGAGAAAAAGTCCCTGGGGTTTCTTCTTTATGCTTGCTTTCTCTCTCCCGTGCCCCTCTCCCACCCTCTTCCACTTTCTGTAAAACTTGAAAATAGAAAGCAAAAAACCCTCAAATGTTGTATATCATGCAATTAAAGTTGGTTACTTATAAATAAGAACTTTCGATCACTGTATAGACTGTTAAAATTGNCTCCAATAGGTTTTATTTTTTTTTAAATTAATGAAAATATGTAATATTGATAGTTATTATTTACTGAGGCAGATGGTAAACATTTTCCCTATTCTGGTTTTTCTTCATGTCACTGCAAAAAAACCACCACAAAAAACAGAACAACAGAAAAACACAGGAGAACCTTTTCCTAAAACCGGAGGACAAAAGGGGTTAATGTTGCTTTAAAAATACATTACATATATAAATATATATATNAAAAGAGGGTAAGAAACAATTCCAATGGGATTATTTCAACCCGAGAAAAAGTCCCTGGGGTTTCTTCTTTATGCTTGCTTTCTCTCTCCCGTGCCCCTCTCCCACCCTCTTCCACTTTCTGTAAAACTTGAAAATAGAAAGCAAAAAACCCTCAAATGTTGTATATCATGCAATTAAAGTTGGTTACTTATAAATAAGAACTTTCGATCACTGTATAGACTGTTAAAATTGATTTCTTATTACCTATTGTTAAATAAACTGTGTGAGACAGACAGCCTCTTTTTAATGTTTCCCTTCTCTCCCACACGTGTTGCTTGTTCTTAAAATGGTGGGGGTAGCGGAATATGTGCTACTTCAAATGTTTGCTATTTAGACGTTGGAGAGCTATTTAATGTATATGACTGTTTTAAAATGCAAATCTCTAATAAGGGATGTGGAGTAATAATTAGTCTTCTAAATGGACTCTTTTCGTACAACTCTGCATTCGCGTTGTTCCCGGCATGTATCTTACCAAAGAAACGAGGTCTGACCTCGACAGTTGTGCCAGTCAGCTGTGCCCCGCCCTGCTCACACAGCCTGGGAGCAGCTGATCTTCAAAGGACCTATTTTGCATTTTGAAATGAGAACTATTTGTTTGGATATGTGATATTAAAAGATCCTATTTCACTTGGAGTATATTGTGCGCCTTTTGGCACTGCAGTGGGAGCACGAGGTAAGCTTGTGTGGATGTCCTGCAGGCAGGCGCTGCACCTGGATGGTGCGTGGGTGCCCAGTCACCCTGTGTCACATCTGGTGCCCTGCTGCCCACAGGGGCATTCCTCAACAGAAGTGCTGTCACCGTGGAGCACGTGTGCAGTGACCCCAGCTGTGCGCTGCCCGCAGCTGCGCTCACGTGGAGTTAATCCACTCACTGCATGTGTTGTGCTCGGGCTGCTTGTGATGGATGTGGCTGGTTCACTGAGGGCTTTCCAGAATCCAGCCACATGGTGTGCATGTGCATACAGTGCTGGCTGCCTAGGGAATAACTCACCACCCGGGCATTATGTACCTGGAAGACCCAGATAGGACCAAGGATGTGACCAGAGCACAATGTGTGTGTAACGCCGGCTGTGTTGGGAGCATCAGTGTATCCACAGATCCCAGACAAATAACGCGAGCAAGCTTGACCTCAGGAAACTGCTGGTGGAAGATGGATGGAGGGGGTAAATGTGGATCGATGGCAATCTCAGCCATGTGCCAAACAAAAGTAATGGTGTATTACAATGTGAATGGATGTTAGAGGTCTTCAAAAGCAGGAGTAAAATGCTTGAGGTTTGATATAAACACAATTAGGACAATGAATCTTGTATTTAAAAAAGGGGTTGGTAGCAAGCCTTCAGCAAGATGGTGGAAAGTTCGTGGCAGGCTTAAGGAAAGCAGCCCTGGGCTTTGGTATTCGCCCTTGGCTAATCCTCATACTGCTCAGCCCTGCATGGTGCAGACCAGCTCTGCACCAAGCCCACAGTTACCCTGCTTGCACCGGGAGGGACTGCTCCTGACCTGCCCTAAAGGAGAACAAAAAGCAAAAAAACCCGCCATGTGTTGAATTCCAGGGCAGCAGCCTGGGATCGTTTAGATTTGTGCTCTCCACAGTAAGCTTTCCTCTTCCTTCCCTGCCACCAAGCAAAGCCTAGTTTTACTTTCAGCCTTGGCAGACTTCTCAAGATGGAGCATAAATAAAATTCCTTCTGACCACACACAGGCTAGTGAAGTGAAAATTGTGCCCAGCCTTCTGACTTGTACGCTCTTAGTGCAAACAGCTTTCATTCGTGCCGCTGAGCACGCAAAATGTGGTTAGAATTTGTCCTGACCTGCATCAAAGCGTCTGAAGTGGGAAAGCCCTGGTACCTTGCAGAGCACACTATAGATCTTCCAACTTCAAATGCCAACACAGAGGCTTGCTTAAAAGATGCCATGATGCATTCTCTGCGACAGCACAGCTGCTCTGTCCCTTTTTGTAGGTGCTGACTGAGCCAAGTTCAGTTTTTGAGGTGGTGTGGATGATCAATAGTCTTAAATTTGCATAGGGTTTCTTTATCTGACATCCCTTCACTTCTCCTTTCCCTGGTTCTACTGGAGAACCAGAACCCACTATCTGGGGAACTACTCTGGCTGGTTCAAGTAGTGGGAGGATTTCAGGATGACAACAAAATTAGGGTGTCATCTGTATCTCTCTTGCCATTCAGTTGCATCCAAATTAGAGTAGATTGTTTCACTCCTATTTATTAGACTCTTGGACCAGCAAAAAGAACTCACACCCAAAGTTCTAGCAATCCAATAAGATATTGATTGCATAAGATATTGATTGTCCAGTTGCAACTATGCTAATGGTTATATTCAAATAATGTGTAGTTCAGTGATGTAAACTTTCTAATGCCTGACCTTCCAATGTCCCTTTGAATCCTAGGGTCAACGACTGAGGTCACAGATGGGGAGGGCTTGCAGTGAGTTTGTCACGGGAAGGAGTGTAATATTAATGGTTTATCCCTCAGTCTTGGGGACACCTGTTTGTAAAAATTACACCTTGCTCTTTCCTGGTTCCTTGGTCCTCATTATGTCCCAATTTACTGTTTATGGAGTGTTTTACATACGTTGCATAATTGTTCTTTGTTACTCCTGAAACTCTGATGACTCGGCCATCGTTGGTTGCTCATAGCCTGGGCCTGCACTATCATCTGTGACTCTGTGTGTCTACACTGATGCATTTATTTATTCATTTATTTTAATTCTAATACTGTCATTGTAGATACTCTGTTCTACGCAGAGCCACTTGTTTTTACAGGACAGAACGGCTGAGGTGGGCAGGCACCTCTGAAGATCACCTATCCCCACCTCCCTGCTCAGAGCAGAGTCACCTAAAGCAGATGGTGTGTCCAGCTGAGTATCTCCAGGATGGAGATGCCATGGCCTCTCTGTGTAGTCCGCAGCCCCATGTCCCCCGCAAGGTGTCTCTGTGCATGGATAAGTCCCAGCTCTCTCAGCCTGTCCCCATCTGACAGATGCTCTAGTCTTCTCATCACAATCCTGGCTATTTGCTGGATTCACTGTGCCCATGTCTCTCTTGTACTGGGTAGCCCAAACACCAGATAATTGCACAAAGCCCAAGACAATGCTGGTAGCAGTCACCTGGTCATTAGACAACTGTTGTAACAGTAAAATGAGCTACAGCAGCTCCTGGCAGGCCAAGACAAGCCCAGGCAAACTTGACAGAGCCTCACGCAACGCAGAGCTTGTGGCCTCTTACAGGCAGTGGCAGCACCATGACAAGGCTGAGGTAAATGATGTGACAGTGACAGCCATTCCAGCTTCTGTTTCATTTTTCCCGAGCTTTTTCCAGTGTAGGATACACGGTTTCTCTGCAGGAAACTCCACCTCCTGTTTCCAAGATGGTCTTTTTGCAGACCCCATGTCCTTGATTTTGCTGCTTCCAGTTTCAGCCAAACTCAAGGACTCCAGCCTAGCCTCTCTGGACAGTCTGGAGCAGGTCCTGTAGTGAAAGACAGCAGAAGAGTCTGCTCCTAAAGACCAGTTCTGCCTAAGTGTGTGGTGAGGCTTCCCACCTCATCAGTCACGTAGGGTGCTCTGGCTGGGGAATGCTTGTTTTACAAACCCTCTCAGCAGCTGCCTTCCTACAATACAACCATGGGGTATCTGCCAGTTTGGCCAAGGAGCCATTTCTTCCCTCAGCTTGTCAAAGCAGATTGTGTGCCATAGATCCCAGCCTGAGACAGAGCCTAGCCTGGCTCCTGAAAGCGTGAGAGCACAACAGGCTCCATCCACAGGGATTGCAGCAGCATCTGTGCTTGCATCATGGCTGGAAAGCCACTGAGCTGCTCTGTCAGCCTTGCAGGTGTGGCATGTGCATCAGCATTTGCCTGCCCGACTGCGATCTGGCACTTTGTTCAGAAATGTTTTGATGATTTGCTCGAGTTGCCTCAGTTGCACTCCCTTAGAACAGGGTCTTGGTTTCAACTCTCCAGCAGGGAATATTGGATGTTTGGAAGGGAAACCTGTTCCATGACTGGTGCTGTGGGCAACTGATGGGCAATCAGCCATGGCTCCAGTCTATTCTCTCTATTGAAGGGAGTGTGGTGGATTTTGGAAGGGTGGAGAAATTACTGTTGGCACCACCTCCCACAGTCATCTTTGAAGCCCTTCCTAGCTCCTGGTGAAGTTGGCACAGCTCAGACTGGTTTTCCCCAGGTGTGCTGGGTGGTGGCAGGCTCTGGCATATCTTGGGAGCACAGAGCTATGTGGGATGCAACCACAAGCACTGTCAGTGGGTATTCTGCTTCTCCTCGTGCCCTCGCAGTCCCCAGGGCAATAGCAGGAACTGAAAGGCAGTGACAGTGTCTTTACCAGAAGAAAGCTCTTTGCCAACCCTGCTCCTCTGGCTGCAAGTACAGAGCTTCTTGTTACCCCGAAAAGCAAGGAGTCTTTCTTTTTTTTTGCTTCCTCTTCACTTATGCTTTTCATTTGTCTGTGTTGTCCCACACCAGTGTGACACTGAAATGAGCTCCCAGTAGAATGTCCTGGTGACCAAAGGTTTGGGAGCCATACAGGGGATATCTCACCAGGCCTGTTGATGGAAAGCCAGGGCAGCCTGAGGCATGACCTGGGTCTACCACCACCCACACTGCCAGGGCTTCTAACCACATTCACTGCCTGGGTTAGAGCCACTGGAAGTTAAAACTCCAAATTCATGAGTTTTTAAAAAAAAAAAAAAAAAAAAAAAGAAGACCTCGGGTGCTCTTCTGTTTGCCTGCTGTTATCTCAGTCTGAGCTTGTATTGAAGGATTTCAAGCATTTTTTTCTGTCACGTGGGCCCAATTCTCCAGTGTCACCACTAACAGTGAGAGAGAGCCCTCAACTGGGACTCGGGAAAGGATATGTAAAGGGATTTCCACCTCAGTAAACTGCATGTTATGTGTCAGGCCTTGTGGATGGTGTAACATCTCATCTTCTGCTATTAGCGGGACTTACTGGTCCAGGCTGCCCTTTCTGCTGGGGAAGGTGACCTGGCAGGACATAGTGGAGTCCCACGTCTTCCCTGAAAGGCTTGTAGAGGGATCGAGAGGCAGCACAGCTCAGCTCTCAAAAGCCAGATTTCCTGGGGGTCTGGGATGGGATAAGCGCTTCAAACTGAGATTTATCTTCCCTCTCCTTGTCAGGATAGCCTTGGAACTGGGCGTAGTTGCTTTTGGGGAATTTGTTTTGTTTTGGGTTTTTTTGGGGGGTTTTTTAGTATTTTTTAATCTGGACAAAAATTATTTACTGTATTATTAGTATTTGTATGTAGAGTTGTGTTGACATGTATTGACAGATCTAATGTGGTAATAAAATAGCAAGGAAGGACAGGATAACTTAGTATTTGTGCCCTTAATTGGGTTGCCTGTTGGGTCTGGGGTAGGATTTTTTGTTCACCACACAGATTGTTCAATTACTATGTCTATTGTACAGCGTTACTTAGTGACAAGTTGCTGTAAATGCAGAAGAACATCAATGTAACACTGAGGGTGATCTGACAAGGGTTTTCTGTAAGCTCAGCCCACGAGAGAGATCTAGAAAACAGCAACTGCTCAAATCTCTCACCTGCAAGTAGGCTGTTGCCTGTTCTTACACAGTGCAGGACATGCCTCTCTACATTTCACAGTTACCTTGGTAAAATTAGTCTGCCAAAGGTTAAGCAGAATATGTTTTCTTTTATTATCCTTCTGTTTGCTTGTTGGTTTTCCAAGCTCACCTACCCTACTTTCCTTTTTCAAAGACAGTACTGTGAGAATGTATAGCCAAAGCTTACATGTCTATAAATATTTTTTCTTCAAAATGGTTCCCTTCCCAGTCCTCATGACAGAAATTAAACTCTTACATGTTTTTTGGTTTTTCACAGTGTCAGCTAGGAGGAGCATTACCAAAGCCATGTGCCACTTCCCACTGCACCCAAGAATTTGGAACTCCCATAACCAGAATGGCTGCCACTTGGTGCTGGAGGTGAAAAAAGGCCCCTTTTTATCCTGGAGCACCAGGATTCTCATGAGCTCTTTGAAATAACAGAGTAGAAAACTAAAAAAAGAGGCTCTGGAGAAGCAGCAGATGAATTTATGAGCTCTGCATCTCGGAGCACAGGTGAGAGGACAGTCCCAGCAGACAAGCACAAAGCCAGTGAGCCAAGGCTCCTCAAGGAAGTTGTGGTAATGAGGGACAGAGCAGATGCTGAAGAACAAAAGCTGCACACCTTGGAGCTGAGTGCCTGAGGAAGCAGCCTGGCCCCCTGTCCTGCAGCAATAATCGAGGCAATTGCAGCCTGGACTCCTTCTGTCATTTCACCTGACAGCAGCCCTTTGATACTGACCTTTCTAAAATTTTTATTGCAGATGACATCAAAACACAGACCAAGCCCAGAACAGCAGTAGGGAAGGAGACAGGAAAAGTGAAGTCTAATCTTAAGTTTTGGGTTTTAGTTACCTGAGATTGTCAGTGCTGTTCTCTCCCTAAAGAAAGGAATTGGCTTCACAGAACTATTATGATTAATGTAACATAACAGAGTTTTTATTATTGAAAAGAATATAAGTATTCCTTAATCAAATTGAGCTTGATTCACATTAAAATTAATTTATTTAAATACTATTATTTATTGAAAAGGCTTATTTAGAACTGCAATGAAAAATGAACAGCCATGGGATGGGGACTGCCTTTAAGCTTGTTCTGTGTCAACACAGAACTCGTTTTTGCTTAAGCCTTCGAGAAGCCTTGAGCCAGCCTGTGTGTGACCTAAGGGAGCAGTGCTGCTTGTTCTATTCTGGGAAGGGAGCAGGGGATGCACACCAGTTATAGCTCATGATGTGTTCCATGAAAGATTATTGCAGTAGAAAGACTTAATGAGCCTTTAATTTTGTATTGTGTCTTTTCTGGAAACAGATTTGCTGTCTGCCATGCCATGCAATGTCTAGCAGTATTTGCAAGGGAATAACAGTCTTTATGATTTATTTCATTATTAACTATATTATTTTAAAGCGATTTTCTATTTTTAACATTGCTGGAGGATTGTTTGGAAAACCTGAATATGGAGGATCCCTGATGCTATGGAAATTTGCTGATCAAGTTGCAGACTGGCTTTGCCAGCTCCCTGCCACTGTCCCTCTGTAATTAGGCTGTGACCACTACCCCTGGATTCTTGGTGTGTTTCACACTGATAGTGACACTTCTTTGTGTTTAGATCAACAGGCTGTAGCCTCATTTTAGAGCCCTTGGATTGTCCGGAAGAGCAATCCATGTGTATCTGTAATATCTGTAAATTAAGCCTTTGGAATGAACCTTTTCCATGCTGCTTTACTCCCACCTGCAGCTAAGACTGTCCAGTTGTGCTTCACATGTTATTTGTTCAGCCACTCACTACAAAGCCTGTACAGACTAGGAATGTACAGTACAGCTTTTTTTTTTTTTTTTCCCTACAACATCAACACAGTGACGATGATAACAAAATAAAAGGGTAGGGTGGAAAATAGAACTGACTCCAGGGACTTACCTTTGCATAAGCTTCTTGACAGGCTGATAGAGCTGGAGTTGTTCAGCCTGGAGAAGAGAAGGCTCTGGGGAGACCTCATTGCAGCCTTCCAGTACCTGGAGGGGATTATGAAAAGGAGGGAGATGGACTTTTTATACGAGCAGGTGGTGACAGGACAAGGGGCAATGGTTTTAGACTGAAAGAGGACAGACTGAGATTAGATACAGGAAGCAATTCTTTACTGTGAGGGCGCTGAGGCGCTGGCACAGGTTGCTCAGAGAAGCTGTGGATGTCCCATCCCTGGAAATGTTCAAGGCCGGGTTGGATGGGGCCCTGAGCAACCTGGTCTAGTGAAAGGTGACCCTGCCCACCGCAGGGGGTTTGAACTGGAAGATCTTTGAGGTACCGTGCAACCCAAGCCGTTCTGGGACCGAGAGGGCTAATCCCGAACTACAAGCAGCAACGGAGCCAGGAAGGCGGCAGTGACGCCCAGCTTTCCCTCGTCCCTGGGCGGGACCGCCGTGAGGCGCCACGGCCGCGGGAAAAGAACTACAGCTCCCGTCGTTCCCCGCGGGCAGCGCGGCGGGAACAAGCTCCCCGCTGATTTGCTGTCCTTTCCGCTGCTCTCGCCAATCAGACGCACAGCTGACGGGGGACGCTCTCCGCGCGCGTGAGGCGGGCTGGCGGCGTACCGGGAGCGATGGAGCGGGACCGGGAGCGGGAGCGGGACCAGGACCGGGGAGAGGTGAGCGGGACGGGACGGGCCTCGCCTCCGCCAGGGTCCGGGCTGGGCTGCTCCTGGGGGCGGCGGTGGGTCCGTCTGATGCCGGCGGGACGGGCCCCTGCGTCCCGCTCCGCTTCCTGAGGAGGCGCCGGGTGATGCTGCCCTTGCTTGGCAGCCCTGGGGACTTGTGTCCGCAAGTTTCACTCGCCTGTTGTGGAAGAGTAACGATGCAATGATGCTCGCGTCCTACGAGCTGGTGGAAGGTGCACCCACACAGGGACTAGAAGGCGATGAAAATACTTCTTTTTTAGAGGAGTTCAGGCCTCGCAGACGTCAGGAATGCTGTCTGAGGGCCTGGATCCGCAGGAGAGCAACTCTTTGCTCAGGGAACAACTTGGGAGCGTTGGGTCTGTTTTGTGTGAAAGCCAGGGAGGATGCGGGGAGACAGGAGTGAGTGAAGTCTGATCTTCCTTGTGCACGTGTCTATAATGATAGCCAGGAGCCGGGGATCAGAGGGAATTTAGCACTGGAAGGTGATGGGCTTGCTGCTGATCTTTTTTTGTTGCCCACTTGGATGAACGATTGTATCCTTCTGCCTCACGTAGCTGTTTGAATCCTTTTCTGTTCCATCACTTCTTGTGCTGATGCTGACTTGCTGCTCCTTCGTGAGTTGCTAACACCTTTTCCCAGCTTCTTTTGTGCTTATTTGGAGCCTGGTTCAAGATTCTTCTAGTCTGAGCCACAATTACTGGTTTTCTGTGCTCTTTCTTCAGTTGCTGCCTCGCAGCTCTCCTGCTGTAACAGCAAGTACAAAGAGCTAGCAAAGATGTTTCGCTGTGGAGGCATCTGGTTTTAGGCAAAAACCTATAACAAACGTTCTGCCGTCCTGCTGGTGCAGTTTCTGAACTGATGTTAGCTGTGGACTGTGCAGTTTGCAGAGGACATGAACTATCTCCAGGGCTGAGTTGGCTCTGCTGACTTCCAGGCTGTGCTGGTCTCGTGAGCTGTGGTGGCAGGAACGTGCTCCGCTCTGGAAGTCTGTGGTGGCTTTACTGTGACGGTGTTTGCATTGCTGTGCTGTGCAGCTGTGCTGGGAGAAACATTGCCTGGGAAGGACACAGTCTCATCTGTCCTTCATCAGCGTGGCTGTGCTTTGCCCTGTCCTTCTTCCATGTTCCTCAAGCTGTTTTCTCTCTAGCTACAGCCCTGTGGCACTTTCCTCTTGGGAAGCAGAATGCAGCCTGTGGAATATCAGTAAAGGGACCTGTTTGGCGGGAGGGATTCAGACTCCTGCCTTTGGGGTTGTTAAGTGGACTCCTTGCTTGCCCTGAGGCCACTTCCTTGCCCAAGAGGCCTCCCCTGGCAGCAAAGGCAGGTTTATTGTGCAGTGGGGTGTAAAATGTCTATTTTAAATCAAACTGTCTCTTTTTGTAGTTGGTGTCTGCCTTCTGCCACAAAACTTCATCTTTGGAGCGGGTGGAGGAGGAAGGCGATGATGATGAGGAGGATGATGAACTGGACATCTTTGGGGGTTATGACAGCCTCACGTGCTACAACAGCAGCATGGGCAGTGACAGCAGCTCCTGTCTGGAGGAGTCTAGTGATGATGAGGTGGCAGACCGGGAAGCTGGAGAGCTTTCGACCTCTCCGATGCACCAGCCGTCCGCCGGCCGGCTCACAGAAGACAGTGGCTCCGAGCCAGGTACTGCCTGTGCTGCCTAAAACACGTTTGGGGGTGGCAAAGGGTGTGTGGCTGCAGCTTGGGGATGCTTTGGGAGCAGTTTTGGATTCAGACTGCATTTTCTGGGCTGTGTGGGGGACCTGCTCTGTATAATGATGGTTAGCTGGTCTCAGCTCTGTCCTTGTAGTGCATTGACTCTGCTGAATGCTCACATTTTTGGCCTTCCTTCTCTCAGCTGTGTGCGAAATGTGTGGGATTGTGGGCACCAGGGAGGCTTTCTTCTCCAAGACCAAACGTTTCTGCAGTGTCTCCTGCTCCAGAAGCTACTCCTCAAATTCCAAAAAGGCCAGCATCCTGGCCAGACTGCAGGTGAGTTAAAACCTTTCCATCTGGCTTTCAGGCTCCATTGTACTCATGGGCTCTTGTGCTGGGGGACTTCAACCACCCCGATACCTGCAAAAAGTAGCATGGCAAGCTGTAGGTAATCCAGCAGACTCCTGGAATGCATGGGGAATAATTTCTTAAGCCAGGAGGATAGACAGCTGTAGCAGAGGGAATGTGACAGTAGATTTGATGGTCACCAAGGTAAGTGAACTAATTGGGGATGTCAAAATTGGAGGCAGCCTGGGCTTCAGTGGTGATGCATTGGTGGAATTTTGAGTCTTGAGGAATATAGGTCAGGTGAGGAGTAAAGTCAGGCTCC
Source organism: Edolisoma coerulescens (assembly GCA_013397115.1). Lineage (NCBI taxonomy): Eukaryota > Metazoa > Chordata > Aves > Passeriformes > Campephagidae > Edolisoma > Edolisoma coerulescens. Next base: position 1,229,817 of record VWZW01005843.1, read on the forward strand.
TGAACTTTAGAAAGACAGACTCCCAGCTCTTCAGGGAGGTTCTATAATTCTATGAGCTTTCCTGGGGATGGAGCAGGATGTGCCTGTATGTAGGAGTAGGTGGTTGCTCTCTAATTGAATATCAGATTGACATTCCCAGTGGCTTGTTCTTCCTTCCTGAAGTCCCCAGAGAAGGCATGCCAGCTTAAAGGTGGTGCTCCCTAAAAGCTGAGGAAGGACACTGATATTTTACCTGTTGTTTCTTGTTCCTGGGAGCGTTAATAAATACTGTAGTAACCTGAAAATTGGCCCAAGGAAGAGGCGCATACTCAGTTGCAGGGGATGACTTAGTCTTCTGTGCCATTAATGTTTCTAATGTTCCTTCTTTTGTAGGGGAAACCACCAACGAAGAAAGCTAAAGTTCTGCACAAGGCATCCTGGTCAGCCAAGATTGGGGCCTTCCTCCATTCGCAGGGCACGGGACAGCTGGCAGATGGGACACTGACAGGTCAGGATGGTGAGTGTAGGTGAGGGTGTGAGGAGGTGCAGCTGCTGGAGTCACAGAAATGGGGACACCTTGAGGGCTGTAAGCTCTGCAGTCCTCCTCCTCCTCTCTGGTACACTGCCTTGTACGATATGTGTGGGTTGCACTGACACAGGCTGGCAGGACACAGGGCACATCTTTCTTCCTCTCCCTGCCCTGGTGGAGGTTCCTGCCCATCCACTGTTGTAGCCTCATCCTCACTCCTCATACAACTTGACCTGGAGCTGAAGGAGCAGCAACTTACTGTGTTGGGGAAAAGGGGAGCACCGGGGCATGGCAGGAGCAGGGAGTGATCCCTGAGCAGACTGCTGCTGGAGCAGAGCTGTGGCCTTCAACCAGGACTGACTGTGGGATTAACCTCTCAGATTAATTTCTCTGATTTTCCCAGCACCCTCTGGGAAAGCAAGTGCTGCTGATATGACCCTGTAGTGTTGCTGCTGAGAGGCAAAGCAGTGAAGTAGTTTAGCTGTGAAAGGATGCACTGTCCCTGGAGTGCTTTAGCCCTGGGCTGGACTTGACCCCTTTTATTTCCCTTTCTGCTCCCCCTTTTTCAAAAGCAAGTGACAGTAAATATTGATTAATAATATATTTTGCCTCATATGGGGGCTAGTGAGCATGCACTCTTAGGGGTCTAGTTTCCCTCCAGAGAAAATGCAGTGGAATGAGTAATCCCTGTGTGCTGTGTCCTAGTGCCTGGAGGCTGCAGGCTGTAGTCCAGAGGTAACTGAGCTGTGTGCCTGTTCTGTGATCTCACCTGATTTTCTGCTCTCATGTCTGCTTGTAGCACTCGTCCTGGGCTTTGACTGGGGAAAGTACCTGCAGGAGCACGGCTACAAGGCAGCTCCTGTCAGTTGCTTCAAACACGTGAGTTCTACTTCGCTGTGCATGGCAGGGCACACGGGGCGTGTCGTATGCGTGGGCCCCCCCTGTGCTCCTGTGACAGGTGGTGAGCAGAGGCCCAGTGGGGGGTTGTTGACACCCAGGTGATGCGAGGAAAGAAGTTGGGGTTTCTTGCAGGTAAGCATGGGAGTCTCACAAAGGCGCCAGAAGTTTGGGGGGAAGGAAACAGAGGGACTTGATAGAAGCACTGCTGGTAGTGATGCCTAAGATTTTTAGCTTTTTATATTTTTCATATATTTGTAGCTTTGTAGATTGCTAAAGCATGGCTGTAGCTTCTAGGATTTTTCCTCTTCTTCTTCCCTACATTTCGGAACAATAAGCTAACCTTATAAACACATTCCTAAATATTGTTTAGTCTTATTCCAAGAAGAGAACCAACTACAAGGACATTCTGTTTTCCAACCAGAATCTGAACCAGACATAACAAAAGTGGGGCAAAAGAAACCTCTGGACTGCTTCCAGTGGGTCAGGACCCCAGGAATTATTACCTAATCAACTAACCTTTTAACTGGACAGTATATGACAAGTATACTAATTGACTAACGTTATAAAAATTGTAGCATTACTATACCACATGTGATTTTTGCCATATTGTGTACCCGAAAGCTTTCAAGTAAAGGTTTGCTTTTATATTCACTCTGTCATTGTTGGGAAGATCTATTCTATTTTCCAGGCATCAGTAGCAATGGCTTATTGCTGACTGGGAACAGAATTAGCTCTGACTGGGGATGATAGTGGGAAGCTAACTTGGCAGTTTGTATGGCTGAGCACAGCCCAGGGTGATGTGCAGAGAGGAACTCAAGTTTATGTGAGCCTCGTGGTAGCTGCGCCTCCAGCATGTCCAGTTTTTATAAGACTTGTTATATTCCTTTTGAGTTGTGGTCTGCTAATACTGACAGCATTTCCTTTTTCTTGAGGATAAGTCAGGCAGACATGGCAGTTTTATTGATTGTTAGGTATTTTTATGCCATAGAGGAATGGCAGCAGCTACTTTGGGATGATAGGACAGCTGGCAGTGAAACGGTTAAGTATTGCTATATGGTATTCTGCCTTTTGGGATCCTCAGTGAACACCCCAGTGAGATGTTTGGGACAGTTCAACTATATTTCAAGATGTTGGCAGATCTAGGAGAGGTAAGGCATGCAAGCCTATGTCTAAGGTGAAAGTGTAGCTGCCTAAGACATGTCTCTGAAAGCTAGAAGGGCCTGCTTTGATTGTCCACATCCCTCTCCCAACATGGCTGCCTCAATCCTTCAGGTGCCGCTCTTCGATCAGTGGGATGATGTGGTGAAAGGTATGAAAGTGGAAGTGCTGAACAGTGATGCTGTGCTCCCCAGCCGTGTGTACTGGATTGCATCCGTCATCCAGATTGTGGGTAAGTCTCCGATGTCATCCTTAACAGCTGGGCACGGCTAAGCTCTGAGGGAAGCTTTAGAGAACTGAGAGTAGCTGGTCAAGCAAAATGGCAGCTCTTTGGAGCTCTACAACTGCTGAGAGATTTTGGAACAGGAAATATCATGGTGCAGGAGTGAGAGGAAACCAGCATGTGGTTCCTCTTGTGGTTGCTGGGCAATTTGCAGGAATAGTTGCTGGAGAAGCTCTGGTAACCTATGCAGAGCTCTGAAGGCCATGCTGTAGGTACTAAGCCTGCGGTGCCAAATTCTTGGCCTCTAATGCCTTTGGTTGTCTGCTCTGTCCTGGCAGGATACAGGGCCCTTCTGCGATATGAGGGCTTTGAGAACGATGCTGGTCATGACTTCTGGTGCAATTTGGGCACAGTGGATATTCACCCCATCGGCTGGTGTGCCATCAACAGCAAAATCTTGGTACCACCACAAAGTGAGTGCGGGGCAAGAGGGGTCAGCACTTGTCTGGGCATGGGGATGCTTTGGTTTATGCCTAGGGCAGGGGGACAGGTGCTCCCACTGTGTGTAGGACTACAGCTCCATTTGTGCTTTGAGTTACAAGCAGCAGTTTGAGTTTGGGAAGCTGGAGACTGCTTGGATTGCTCTCTCTGCATCTTCCTGTCATTGACCCAGGGATGCAGCATGCAGAGCTGATGCCAGACCTGTGGGGGCTAGTGCAGGTGGCTTTTCCTCCTTCTAACCCACATGGTGGCTGGACTTGAACTTAGGGGAGCTTTTTGGTCCTGTATCCTGGGCAGCATCTCTGGTAAGCGCAGTGGTTCCAGTCCCTGCACAGCTAGCAGTTCAGGGAGGGATGCCAGTTTAGTGGAATTCTGGCAAGCTGAGATTTGCTTGGTATGGCTCATGTGGTTTTTCGCTCTCTTACCACTTCCTCATCTAGATCAGTGGAGTTGAATGTCTGCTTGGCCCAGTTCATTCTGTAATGGTGATCCCTTCAGCCAGGTGTGGGGGCAAGCTGGCAAAACAGAGTACAGAATCTGAGTGTGAAGAAGGCCTTTTAGTGCTAATGGGCTGTCAGAGAGATGAAAGGTGTGATGCTGTAATTATTTTGGTCATAAAGATGGACTTTTTCCCTGTCCGTATGTAGCTATCCATGCCAAGTACACTGACTGGAGAAGTTACCTCATGAAAAAACTGGTGGGAGCCAGGACCATCCCAGTGGATTTCCACATGAAGGTAAACGTGGGAGGCTGTCATTTTGCATGGGGAAAATGAAGCTGAAGTCAAGACAAGTGCTCAACATGTCTCTTCTGGTTCTGATCTGTGCAACTTTTGTGTGCCTTGAAACCTGGGCAGGGCAGGGGCAGTGAGTGCTTCCACATGCTCGTAAGATACCTGCCGTGATGCTGTGGGTAATGGCACAGCCTCCATGCCCTCACAGCACAACAGTTTCTCCTTTGGGTCACAGGCAGGCTTTAAAAGCTGTTGTCACATAGTCTGCTGGGAAATACTGGGGATGAGGTTTGGCATTTTGCTGAAGGGAGAGAGCAGTGCAGCTCCAACCTGGCCTTTGCCCGCCGTGTTTCAGTGCCAGGCCTTGGCATCTTTATAGCTCTCATGATTGTTTTTGTGTAGCCTGCACTGAGATTAGACCTTGTTAGAGAGAAGAGGGTCTTCTGTGGCTAGGAGCTTTGGAAATGGCAGATGAGGAAGACAGTCCCAGAGATAGTAGGCAGGAGGGCAGGTGATGGGTTTTTCTGTGTGCGAGGTAAGTGGTGACACTGAGCTGGAGATCTGGATGTAGTTAGTGTTTCCCATGTCGCTTCTCAGAAAGTTAAGAGGATGTTTGTAGCTGCTTGTTCCTGAGCCACGGCTTGTAGCTGGAAGGGAAGTGGTGGAGGGAAACAGACATTGCTGGTATCTTTCTTCCCCCAGCATCTCCACTCCCACCTAATAAACAGGAGGTGGAAGGGGAAGACCTTAGCTTAAAAGTTCTTCTGGATTCAGGTGCAGGCTGGTTTCCGTGTCTGTTCTGTGTTTCCTAGTTGCTGCACAGCATCTTGGGGTCACAGTTCCAAAATGTATGGGGTTCTATAAACACCATTGGGCATTTGTGGATGAGTAGGACAAGGCTGTATGAGCAAACTGAAGGTCTCAAAAGAAGTCAGAAAGCAGCCAGTGACTCTTTCCACATACCTGTGCCTTTGGGTCAGTCTGCAGAGTAACTGGCTTTGGATGTGGAGTTGGCACATAGATCATCATGTAGTTCAACCTCTGATCAGAATAAAAAGGTGAAAATAAGAACCTGACCTCTTTCAAGTCAACTGAAAATGCTGTTGCCCTCTGGGAAGCTACACCTCTAACTAAGTGCAGCCTTGAAACCCTTGTGATCTCTTTCATGACTGAAAATGGCACACAATTCCTCACTCAGTTTCTAGTGAACAGAAGTTCACACTGGGAACATTCACACAAGGTGGTGGCTGGGCATGGCTGCTGGGCTGGGGTGGGGCAGCTCTTATGAGGCCACATGACAAGGGAGACTGAGGGGGTGTGTGCCCAACCACGCTGTCATGTCTGGGGCTGCCAGCTACCTGTCCGATGAACCCACTCTCATGCATCCCTTCCTAGTCAGCTTTGGGCAGTGCCAGGGTGCATGTCTGTGGGGAAGGCTGTTCTCTGAAGTGTTTGGAGTACTATGGTTGATCTCACCTCCTCTGTCGGTTGTTGCCAGATGGCGGAGAGCATGAAGTACCCGTTCCGGCAGGGCATGCGGGTTGAGGTGGTGGATAAGAACCATGTGTCCCAGACACGTATGGCAGTGGTGGACACAGTGATTGGGGGCAGACTGAGACTCCTCTATGAGGACGGTGACAGTGATGATGACTTCTGGTGCCACATGTGGAGTCCCCTCATCCATCCTGTGGGCTGGTCACGGAGAGTGGGCCATGACATAAAGAAGACAGGTAAGGATCAGGCCACTGCAACCATCTTCTGATTTGCTGGGAACTGCCTGCACCCTGCTGTTGACACCAGTCTTGACATGCTGGGAGTGAGGCAGTTGCCTCAAGACCTGACAGGTGAAGTCTGCTTAGTTTTGTGTCTGCTGGTTTTTTATCTGGATCCTGTGATCACAGGTCGGAACAGGGGACTGTAGGGTTTCTTACCTGAAGCAGGCAGTCTATCCCCTTAGTGTGAGAATTCAGACTTTGCAACATCACAGATGTTTATAGTCTTTTTGAGGAAATTCATGCTGGCTTCTGTAACACTGGATGCCATCAGGTTGTGTTTTTCTGGACTTTACCAAGAGGAATTGTTGATCGGCTTAGGCTGTCAGAAAAAAGCAAGACGTGAGCTCTGCTGATCCTTTTGGTTTTGTCTCCATTCCTTGCTGCCTCTCCCTGGTGATTACAGCTGCATGTAAAGGTGTTATCAGTAGTGTTCAGGAAGCCAAGCCATCTGCTTTTGAGCAAGCCCTTCATCACAGCCCATTTTATGAGAAGTGTAGAGGGACTGACCTGTTCTTTTAATTAAATGGTCTCATATTGAGGGGGTTTATAGCAGCTAAACTCTCACAGGAAAATTAATAACCAGTCTGTTTTCTTACTGCAGTTGCTGCAGGTTTTTTTTACCTCTCTGTGTTTCTTCCATTCCTCACAGAAGAAAAACGTAATGACATGGCAAACCATCCCACCTTCCGGAAGATATACTGTGATGCTGTCCCCTATCTGTTTAAGAAGGTAGGACAAGTCTGCCTTTCTGTGGGGGTCACAAAAAAGGAAGCAGTGATAGCATTTCATTCCTTGGGCATACATGCTGCCATGTGGGTTGTTGAGGGTGGCTTACTGGTCTTTCTTATAGCTAAGGGCAGTAAGGTGTTTGGGGTGTAAAGGCTGTGGTTAAGCAGGAGCAGGTCAAACTAGAAAGCTGAAAGAATTAAAGGACAGTGACAGATTGAGGGACTCAATTGAAGGGCAAGCAAGGGAGCTTTGAGTTGGAGAGGGAAGAGGATTGCATGGGAGGGACCAGTTCCGACAAGGAACTGGATCATGCTGGTGAGGACTGAGATGAGGAGGAGGCTTGCTTTGTTGTGGAGCAGCAGTTGGGCTTGGCTCTCTGACTGACCAGAGCTGTGGCAAGAGGTTGCTGACATAAACATGGTGTTGGTTTGGCTGCCTCTCTGTATTTCTTGTAATATTTTTGCTTTCCCTTCCCAACTTAAATTGAGCCAAGTGAAAAGTTCTAATCCTATTTGCCCTTGCTGTGCTCAGTGTCAGGATGGGACTGTCCCACACCCCTGGCAGCACATGATATACCAGAGTCTCCCTTAGGTACGAGCTGTCTATTCTGAAGGTGGATGGTTTGAGCGAGGCATGAAACTGGAAGCCATTGACCCCCTGAATCTGGGCAACATCTGTGTGGCCACTGTTTGCAAGGTAAGTTCAGTGGGCCTAAGGGGGTCTGCTATGTTTACTTGAGATAATGCAGCTTCTCCTCAGGTCTTTTCAAATAAATAAGACCAGGTAGGATTTTGCGTGGGGGAGAGGAGAGGGCTTTCAAGAGAGGTGGACAGCTGTTGTGTGGAGGGAGCTGGGGGTTACCTCAGAGGTCTGACAAGCTGTTGTCCACGTGTACCTAAATGGACAGCATGAAGATGAGCATGCTTGGTCTGCAAGCTAGTGTCCAGTGTGTGTGACTGGCAGCCATCCTTTTTCCACCTTTGGGCATGCAGTAGGGAAGATTGGTTCTCCAGTTCTGAGAGTGCATAGAGAGGCCTCTGTGGAAAGAAGGGAAGAGTTGTGAGGTGACCTGCATGTGGGGAATGGCATGAGGAAGCTGAGGATGGACATGTCTCCTTCAGTCTCCCTTGCTGAGGTGGTAGTAAGTTCTACTCTTGTGCTAGTGTTGAGAAGTAAATTGCTTACCCAGGTTTCCTCAGTGAAGTGTGTTGAGTGTTGAAAGTATAGCATCACTCTGGGCTTTTCCTGCTTCCTCAAGAAGCTGTTTGCCCTTGCAGAACCCAAGCTGAGGACTTTGACACTTGGAGTTTGGCAGTGGGATGCTAGGAGAGCTGTTTGTGTCTGTAAAATATTCCCTTCAGCCTTTGCTTGTAAATGGAAGAGTTTGGGAGAGGCATGCCTATCACCTTTGGTAGGCACCAATTACCAGTGAGTGACAGGATGGGACAAGTCTTGTTGCTATATGAAGTAGCAAATCCAGCGGTGGTGCTCCTTCCCTTCCACCCAGTAACAAATTCATGATCTGGCTGGTGTAGAGGGTTTTGGGGCTGCCAATAAAGTGTTTCTGGGGGAGAGCAGAGCTCCTGACCATTTTAGGCTTTTCACATAGTCCTTTCATAAGGCTCTTAGTGTTGGTTCCAGTCCTGCAGAAATTACTGCTTTGGGGATTAGCTTGTGTTGACTAAAATATTAGGAGAAGCTTGGGGCATATCACATTGCGTTTTACTATCTAGTGGCAATTGTGATCCATCTGTGCGGACGTTAGAGAATCTTTTGCAAGGAGAGGCTTTAGAGCAAGCAAAGCTCTACACTCATGCCTTTACTCCCAACTCAGGTTCTCTTGGATGGGTATCTCATGATCAGCATTGATGGAGCCACGTCTGATGATGGCTCTGACTGGTTCTGCTATCATGCCTCCTCACATGCCATCTTCCCTGCCAACTTCTGTAAGAGGAACAACATTGAACTGACCCCTCCAAAAGGTGAGATTTGGACTCTGCCCTGTGGTACAAACCTGTATGCAGAGTCTGATGGGTGGTGCTTTTCTGAGAGGGGTCATGTTCAGATGAATCAAAACAAGGTCCCAATCCACTTGTTTTTCAGGGAGACAGGGCTAGTTCAAAGAGGCAGGGTCTTTGAGCTCTGCCCCTAGATCTCATCTTGGGTAGCTCCTGGCAGATCAGTGGGACAGGTAGGTGTATGATCCCCAAACTGAACAGAATAAAAGGTTTTAAAGGACAAGGAGGGTGTGAAAGGATAAGTAGAGCCATCGCTGCAGGAGTCAGTACTTGAGTGTCCAGAGTCATCTCTATTCTTTTCTCTATGAATAGATCTGACACGAGTATTTCTTCAAACTCCTAAGAGACAATCACTGTTCCATCTTCCTTTGGTGTTCCTGCTGCTGGGAGAAAGATTGGTCTTAGTGGTGTATTTTGAACATAATATTTCCTACTTGCTGCTGCTCCTCCCCTTTCTCTGTGGTCTGGGTCTGTGGCTGACACAGATGTTCAGAGCTGCAGCTTGCACTTTTCTGTATTTGCCTGCTGGAGAGGGATGCTGGACTTCCATGGAATCCATGCACTGGGTTCAGGTCCAAGATCAGGCTGTACATGCTTCATTGACCTGCTTTGCAACCAGTTGCTATGCCTCCTTCCTGCCAACTCCGCCTTTTGCCCCAGCTGGTCTACCCAGTGACTGCCTTTTTACCTCTTAGTGTTTCTTCCTGCTGCAGGGCACGATGCAAAGACCTTCAGCTGGGAACATTACCTGGAAGAGACCAAATCAAGACCTGCTCCATCACGGCTCTTCAACACAGTGAGTGCTGCCAAGAAGAAATGATGTGTAGGGATGCTTGGAGTAAGCAAGGAGGAGTGCAAGAGCTCTGTCACAGGATCACTGTGGTGGAAGTGACTTCTTGTCCAACACCCCTGCTACAGCAGGGTCACCTGTAGTAGGTTGCTCAGGACCATGTCCAGATGACTTCTGGGTGGATGGAGACTTCACAACCATGTGGGCAACCTGTGCCAGTGCTCACTGGCACTCATGGTAGACCATGTCTCCTGATGTTCACAGGGAAACTCCTGTGTTTCAGTTTCTGCCTGTTAACTCTGGCCCAGGCACTGGGCACCACTGAGAGGAATCTGGCTCCATTTTTGCACCCTCATTTCAGGCATTTATACACATAAATAAGGTACCCCTGAGCCTATTCATCTCCAGGATGAACAGTCACAACTCTCAGCCTTTCATGTTACGAAAGATGCTCCAGTTCCCTCAGCAAAGGGCCAGGAAGATGATGGACTCTCCAGTATGTCCATGTCTCTCTTGTACCAGGGAACAATTCAGGTATGGCCCCATCAGTGCTGAGCAGAGGGGAAGGATNAACTCTGGCCCAGGCACTGGGCACCACTGAGAGGAATCTGGCTCCATTTTTGCACCCTCATTTCAGGCATTTATACACATAAATAAGGTACCCCTGAGCCTATTCATCTCCAGGATGAACAGTCACAACTCTCAGCCTTTCATGTTACGAAAGATGCTCCAGTTCCCTCAGCAAAGGGCCAGGAAGATGATGGACTCTCCAGTATGTCCATGTCTCTCTTGTACCAGGGAACAATTCAGGTATGGCCCCATCAGTGCTGAGCAGAGGGGAAGGATCACTTCCATCGATCTGCTGAGAACAGGTTACCATTAGCCTTCTTTGTCCCAGGGCATGGGCCTGGCCCATGTTCTACTTCGTGTCCACTGGGTTTCTCAGGCCCTTTTCCGCCAAACTGCTTTCCAGTCAGTCTGCCTCCAGCTTGTGCTGGTGCCTGGGGTTCTTCCTCCACGGGTACGGGATTCTGCCATTTCTCCAGCTTGTCAAGGTGCCTCTGGATGGCAGCAGAACCATCTACTATATTCTGTCTCCCCTCCCACTTTTCTGCCACAAGCAAGCTTGCTTGGTTTGATATGACACTCTGACATGTCATCCAGATAATTAATGAAGATGTTGAATAGGACTGGATCCAGTGTTGACCCCTGGGGTACACTGCTAATTACTAGCCTCCAACTAGACTTCATGCCACTAATAACCATCCTCTAGGCGCAGTCACTCAGCCAGTTTTCAGTCTATCTTGTTGTCTCCTCACCCAGCCCGTGTAGTTCAATCATCTTCTCTCTGAGGTTCTTATGGCAGACAGTGTTGAAGGCCTTCCTGAAGTCAGGATAGACAATATGCAATTTCTCTACTGGGCTGCCGTTTGCTGACAGTCGGCACTTTAAGGAGAGCTCAAGGCCTAGGAGTATGTACTCTCCAAGTAGGGACATCAGTGTCCTGCTTTTGTGGGTGTTAAGATATCTTGGTCCCTCTGAGTATGACCTGTGATTCTCTAGTGTTTCTGTGAGCTCCAGTCTCCTGGTGGGCCCCTCATTGCCTGTGGATGTGTGGCTGGCATGTTGGGTGGAGGGTGGGAGCTGCTCTACATCAGCAAAACTGCTGCAGCACCTGGGCCTATGCTGGTCTTTCTGATTTCCCAGGGGTATGTCAGGTATGTTTGACTGTGGGTTCCTGAACTGCTGCTTGCTGCTCCCTCTAAGTCAGGATCTTGCTTATAAAGGCTGGGCTGAGATTGACTAAGGACACAGCTGGCCTTGGATCTGTTTTTGGATCTGTGGGCTTCTTGTCTGTCTGCTTGCTTTAGGCTGGAGGCTAGCCTGTGCAAGGGTGCTGTTGGCCAGGTACGGGTTTGGATGGAGTGCAATGGCCTTGGCTTTTCTTTTTTCATGTTTTCATTTTTTCTGCACCCAGGACTGTCCAAACCATGGCTTTAAGGCAGGCATGAAGGTGGAGGCAGTGGACCTGATGGAGCCCCGGCTCATCTGTGTGGCCACAGTGAAGCGTGTAGTCCAACGCCTCCTTAGCATCCATTTTGATGGCTGGGACAACGAGTATGACCAGTGGGTGGACTGCGAGTCTCCAGACATTTATCCTGTGGGGTGGTGTGAGCTGACAGGCTACCAGCTTCAACCACCGGTGGTTCCAGGTGAGTGAAGATTCTACTGTGGTTTCTAATGCTAGAGATAAAGGTTTCGTTCCTCCTGCTCTGTGAGTGGCTCCTTTGGTTTTTGGGCCTTGTAGGGAGAAGCAAATGGCCTCCTTGATTTGCAGTGGCTACCATAAACCTTCCTCTGTTGCCACATTCTAGCACCTAGCAGAGGGACGAGTCTGATGGGGAGAAAACAGCCTGAGTTTTGAGGTTGGCTCTGTTTTCCCTGTTCCCCCACACCAACAGAGAATTAATTGCTCCTGAGGAAGTTGGGTAGAGTTCCAGGTGGTCCTATCCCTGCACAGCTCCCTTTTATTAAGCATATCTATAACCTTAGCCAGGTAGCAGCGGGAGCTTGGCCCATGCTCCCTTTTCTCATCAACTCTCTGACTCTCTCTGTAAAAGGTAAGAGCATCCTCTCAGGAGTTCGTTCCTTCCCTTGTCACAGGGAGGCCACTGCCTCACCTTTGCAGATGTTTTCCTTCTTGTCCCAAACTATGAATCTTGTTTCTTTACTGCCCCTGCCAAGTCTGTACTGGCCTCTCTCCCTTGTGCTGCCCCAGCCTGCCGCCCTGGGCCCTCACCTGGAAGCACAGACAGCAACTGCGCTAGAGCCTTGCTTTCCCCTCAGCTGGTTGTCTTGGGAAGAGGGCTTTGGCTTGGGGGGACGGGTATATCTGTTTCTCGCTTATGTCACTTCATCCCAGTTACCTACTGGTTATGGGACTTGGCTTTCGTTTCCCTCTCGTCTCCATGACAGAGCCCACAACTCCAGCGAAGGCCAAGGAGGTGCCCAAGAAGAAGAAGAAACCCTATGGAAAGAAGAGTGAGTGATGTTTGATTAGTGCCCTCCCGCTCGCTCGCAGGCTGGGCCCAGTTAGAGGAATCCTGTCCATGTCCCATCAGAGCAGGAGAGAGAGGCCTTGTCTTGCTGTGGATGCCCTCAGTCGGCTGTGGGTTTACCAACACAGCTTCATCCTTCTTACCTGCCCTGTTACCTAAAGAGCAGAGAGCTGTGTGTGGGAAGGATCTGTTTTGCAGTCTGTTTTCTGTTGGCTGAGGTATATATGGCACTTGCTTCCAGGTGTGAGGTTGTGCTGCTTTCCCTACTGTGTCCGTGGAGGGAGATGTTTGCTGCAGCTGGAGGGTAGTTGGAGAGCAACCCGGCTTTGTGCTGAGGGAAAGAAGGCCTTAAGATGGCTGAAGAGGCCAGTAGAAACCATTTTATTGTTTCATCTTGTCATTGTTGTGGTCATTGTTGCAGTAGCTGTGGCAAATCATGTAGACAGACAAGAAATTCCTTCCTGGGGGGTGGAGGGGAATGGACATCTGAAGAATGTAAAGATTTTCAACCTAAATAAAAAGGTCAGCTAAAACCAGAACATTACGGTTACAATGTCTGCGCCTTGCAGTAAATACGCTCATTGCCTAGGACTAGACCCAGACAGGTAAGCAAAGGTGACTCCACACTGATTCCAAGAGGACCTGCTCCTTGGAAGTTAAGCACACGCTGAAGTGCCTTGCCTTTAATGAAGGAGAACATGAAGGAGCATACTTTGAGATGATGACTATAGAATTTTTCTCCAGTAGGCCATTTCTGTTGCATCACCAGTTGGCAGCTAATGACCATGTAGCTTTCTGTTCAGTTGTGCTGGTCCCCGGTCTGTGGTTTCTCAGAGGAGCAGGGTTGCTGATTTTCCAGGGGAAAAGAAACACACTTTTGCTCATACTCTGTTATCTCTTTGTTAAGGAAAAAAGTTACCTGCCAAAGCCCGCAGCATCAAGCCGACTGTCAAGAAGCCTTCTGCCATGAATACAAAACGAGAAGCGAAAGCTGCCAGCCAGGCTTTGCCAGAGCCAGCACCTGATGAGAGTAAGGGAAGGAGTTACTCTACCCCACAGCCACATTCACTTCTCCCCGTACGCCCTCTTGGCCACTAAGTCATGGGTGCCCCCAGGCAGGAAAAGGCAGCAGAATGTCAAATGTCCTTCCCTACTCCTCCAGAGATACTCCAGAGAGTAGAAGAAAGCATTTGCTTGCTTTCCCTGGAAAAGTTTGCCTCCCAAGAAGGTTTGGTGGGATCAGTACCGCTCAATATCTCAGTGCTGCTACTGCCTGATGAGGGCCTGGCTGCCCTGCTGAGCGGTCTGGTTGTGTGAGGTCAGGGAGGAGAGACAAAGTGGGTATGTCAGAGGTGGCTGTCACATCCCAATCCCCATAAGGGCTGTTGCAGCATGTGAACACAGCCCGTTGTGCTGTGGTGACCAGAAGAGCAGCTGGGTCACCTGCCAACCCTAATGTTTAGGAGGGAGGAGGGTGCGTGAGGTGCCTTGTGCACATGGGAATGGAGAGTCACGAAGGTCCCTCCTGTTCCCTTAAGTTCCCCTGTATGAACCCAGGCAGATTGAAAATGGACCACACCAGCTTTTCCTCCCTTAGGAGTTGTTCTTGGGAGCCAGCAGCTGAATGCTGCCAGGGTTTAGTCCCATCCCGATTGCTGCTGTGACCATGGATGGATTTGTACTGGCATGACAGGGCTGCCTGTGGTGAGGGACCCTCAGGAAGTAGGCTGCCCCCAAGACCTGGGGCATTTTGAGTATCTGCAGAACAGAGCTGGTTTGGAGGTGCTGCAGGTAGTGCGAGTCAACGTGGGTTGATTTTATTTACTTATTTTTCCCTCTCTCTGTCTGTCTCTTGCTAGTCATTGCTGTGCGGGTGAAAGAAGAAACCATTGACCCTTCAGATGCAGAATTTGGAGAGACAGAGCTTCCTGTTCCCATCAGCAGCATAAAGCAGGAGGACACAGATTGATCTGGAGCATCCCCCAGCTGCCCACAGCAGCTTCAGCTTGTGGCTCTTTAGGGAAGGTCCTGGCAAAGGGAAGCAAAGGACCAAAAGGGCCTTCCTTTTTTAAAGCAGACCACGCTGCAGCATCACAACTCTGCTTTCCTGGTGTGCAAGAAGATTTCCCCCGGACTTGGAATATTAAGCCCTGGGAAACAGCAGAAAGACTGCAGGCATGCTGAGGAGTATTACCAGGGTTGCTGCTGTGGTTGTGCAGCCTGATTTTGAAGGCACCTTTTGGAGCAGGAGCTCAGAACCGGGTACAAGGCTGCCAGAGCACAAAAGGGCAGTTTGGGTTCTTGGCTGTGGCTGGAGCTGACAAGCTGCTGTCCAACATGATGAGTGCAGGACGTGTCAGGAAAGGAGCTGCTCCCGTAGGACTTTGGTGCTGCGCGCTCCGGTCTAAGCATTGCGAACCCCAAGAAAATCAGGACAGGAAGAGTGGAAAGAGGTGAAGAAAAAAAAAGAGATGATGATGCCTCCTGAAGAAGTGAGACCTTTTTTCATAGAATCATAGAATGGTTTGGGTTGGAAGAGGACCTTGAAGATCATCTAGTTTCAATACCCCTGCTGTGGGCAGGGACACCTTCCACTAGACCAGGTTGCCCAGAGCCCCATCCAACCTGGCCTTGAACAGTTCCAGGGATGAGGCATCCACAACTTCCCTGGGCACCCTGTTCCAGTGCCTCACCGCCCTCACAGTAAAGAATTTTTTCCTAATATGTAATCTAAAACTGCTGTCTTTCAGTTTGAACCCATTTGCCCTTGTGCTGTCACTACATGGTCTTGTAAATAGTCTTGTCCCATCTTGCCTGTATGTTCCCTTCAGATATCAGGAGGCTGCAATTAGGTTACCTTGAAGCCTTCTCTTTTCCAAATTGAGCAATCCCAATTCTCTCAGCCTTTCCTTGTAAGGAGAGGTGCTCCATCCCTTTAATCATTTTGGTGGCCTCTGGACTCGCTCCAACAGGTCCATGTCCTTTGTGTGCAGAGGACCCCAGAGATGGATGCAGCCCTGCGGGTGGGGTCTCACCAGAGCAGAGGGGGAGAATCCCCTCCCTCACCCTGCTGGCCATTCTGCTTTTGATGCTTTCACTTATCTTTTGATGCTTGATTGGCTTTCTGGGCTGTGAATGCACATTGGTGGGTCATGTCCAGCCTCTCATCCACCTGTACCCCCAAGTCCTTGGCAGGACTGCTCTTGATCCCTTCATCCCCCAGCTTGTGTTGATAACGGGGGTTGCCCCAACCCAGGTGCAGCATCTTGCACTTGGTCTTGTTAAACCTCATGAGATTTCCATGTGCCCACTTCTCGAGCCCATCCCGATCCCTATGGATGGCATCCCATCCTTCAGGTGAGTCAAGAGCACCACTCAGCTTGGTGTTATCTGCAAACTTGCTCAGGGTGCACTTGATCCTTTTGTCTGTGTCATTAGTGGAGACATTAAATAACACTGGTCCCAATACAGGCCCCTGAGGGACACCACTGGTCACTGATACCCATTGGGACTCTGAGCTGTTGACCACTACCCTCTGAAGGCAACCATCCAACAAATTCCTAATCCACCAAACAGTCCACCCATGGAATCCATCACTCCAGTTTGGAGGGAATAGTTGTGGGGGACTGTGTCAAAGGCTTTACAGAAGTCCACCTGGCTCAAGAAGCTATCCTCCATGCATTGCAGGAGTTTCCTGGATTGCCCACAGCTTGCCTTGGTACTTTCCCAGTAGATGTCAAGGTGGCTGAAGTCCCCCAGCAGGACTGGAGCCTGTAAGCACGATGCCTCCTGTAACTGAGGCAAGAAGGCTTCGTCAATAGGCTCCCCTTGGTCAGGCAGCTGTAGCAGACCCCAGCCACAAGGTTCCTTTTGTTGCCTCCGTGTCTGATTTTCACCCACCGGCTTTTGGCCTGCTCATGGCTGTTCTTCAGAGACAGCTCGTCACACTCAGTGCACCTCTTGACGTAGAGGGCGACCCCTCCACCTCTCCCTCCTCTCCTGTCTCTTCTGAGCAGCCCATAGCCATCGATAGGCACACTCCAGTCACACAGTTTGTCCCACCAAGTGTCAGTAATGGCAACAGGATCATAACTTCCCAGCAGCATGGGGGCTTCCAACTCCTGGTTGTTGCCCATGCTGCGTGCTTTGGTGTAAAGGCACCTCGGCCGGGCTGTTGGTGGTGTCGCCTTCCTGGAGAAACACCCCTTAATTCCTCTGAGGTATTTCCCTGTTGGCTTCTGTTACCTCAGGAG
Source organism: Edolisoma coerulescens (assembly GCA_013397115.1). Taxonomy (NCBI): domain Eukaryota; kingdom Metazoa; phylum Chordata; class Aves; order Passeriformes; family Campephagidae; genus Edolisoma; species Edolisoma coerulescens. Next base: position 1,246,464 of record VWZW01005843.1, read on the forward strand.
TCCCTGGCTCACCTCTGTAAGACTGCAAGTGTGCTCCCCTGTGTCTAGTTCCGAGTCACCTGCAGAGGGACCTCGCTAGCACCCTGTCCCTCTAACCTTTTCATACCATCCCACAGCTTGCCAGGAATGAACCTGATATTGTCCCCCTCACATCTGGTTTAATCAAGCAACTGGATTACCTGAGAAGGAACACAACCATAAACACCTTCAGTGGTAGCTCTTTGATGCTCAACTTGAGGGACAGTCAAGGAACACCTTTCACTGCACTGATGAGTATGATCTACTCCTCAGAGGAAGCCATGGGACTTTGGACCTCACCTGCACTGAGTTCTTTAGCTTAAAGCCCATCTCACCAAATTAGGTAGGCTGCTGCCCAAAATTCTCTTACTCTTTATAGACAGGTCGATCCCATCCCTCCCTAACATACTGCAATCATTAAAGCACACACCATTGTCACAAAAGCCAAAACCTTCTCCATGGCACCAACCTCAAAAACAGATGTTCATCTGCACTGTGTCGGCTTCTGTCATTTCTTGCTTTTGAACCCAGAACTGCAGAGGACTTGGAGCATGGTTTGAATTTTTAATTTTTTTAACAATTGTACTGTAAATTTGATCTACGATCTGTACCCTAAAGCCCTTTGACAAACTTCAGGAAGAGGCCAAAGGCTTGTGTATTGCTTTCCAGGCCACCAAAATCCAGAGTTAGTCTAAACTTATCTTTATCTGTAAATTTATTTTTCAAAGCCTTTTCAATTTAGACAAACTTCTGGGGCCTGGGGTCCCAACCTATGCAGTCATGGGGAATAGGTTGAGCACATTGCTTATCATGGGATCGCTCACGGGTCACTGATGCCATTTCGCCAATTGGATCACTGATTGAATTCTGCAGGAAATTTAAAGGTTTCCATCTGCTTATGTTTTAATTCTGAGGAACTGCTGGGAATTAAGGTAACATTTTCGCTTATCATTTTTAAGCTTTCTAGTGTAAGACTTGCACCACTGCAGGACCTTACTGGTTGCTGCTGGTTGCAGTCCCACTCAGGGTTCTTCTATGATTTTGGAAGCTATGAAAGCGTTCTCAAAACCAAAACCAAACTTGTGGATAGCAGCTTTTCCACATGGCTGGAGGAAGCCTTGGAAAGAAGCAGCAAGTATTTGGTTTCATTGTTTGTATCACCAAAGCATGCTGCAGACTCTACAGAACACAAATCTGTGTCCTGCAAAACCAAACCCTGCATCTTTGGTAAATCAGCATTGTTTTGGTGGCACCAGGCTCTCCTTTGCGCTTTGGGCAATATCCATGTCTCCATGGTGGGGACAAGTCTAGAAAAACTGCTCTAGCCAGACTGTAGGTATGGCCCTGTTGTGTCCAGCACATGTCCTACACACCTTAAGAAACCCTAACCTCTGCTCTTGCTGAAGCCTTTGGCTGGAGATTTTCCTGACCTCTTTTTCTTGCTGGGCTTGCTTGCAGCCTTAGTCTTGTTAGGATTGGTTTCCCCAGCCTTGCCTCGGCCCCAGCCAGGACAAGTTAGGAAAGTGGTGGAAAGCTTCACCTTCAGCCCCCGGGCTTCTGCAGGGGACCCACAGGTGGCCCCTACACGGAGGTTGAGTTTGTCGATCCACCTGGAAATGTGGCAGAAGATCAGGGAAAGGAATGAGACAGGGCAAAAGGAAAGGCAAAAGTCTGTGCCCGTAAGTGGATGATCACTTCAAAGTAGGGCCGTCACCTGGGTGACCTCTGAATATTTGCCCACCCCAGCTTGTGGCTACTTTCCCTATACCCAGAAAGCCCAGGCAACTTCCCTCCTTGCACACAGGTGTGTGCTACATCTCGCCACCACGGGAAAAGACCAGAAATGGCCAGTGTGCTGTGAGCTTGTGCCTTCAGCATGGGAGGTTCAGCTGCCCCCCAGGCACATCCCTGAGGCTGTTCCCCCGCCTCGTGGCACTCACCTGCGCAGTGGAAGGAGCTGGCAGTCGCAGTGGAAAGGCACATCCTGCAGGTTGAGGATTTCCAGCCCCGTGAAGTTGCTCATGTCAGGTATGTTGCTCATTTTGTTGCTCTCCAGGTAAAGGCTTCTGATCTTGGGACCGAGGCCAGTGAAGGCATGAGGGGAAATCTGCAATGGGAGGAGGCATGCTGATGGAGGCAGGGCAGCAAATCTCTGCCCCTGTATTTCTGATCATCTATCTTGGGGGGCCTGAGAACCCATCCTGAACCTGGCAGCCCCACGAAACAGATGCTTTTAAGAGGGGGGACTGTTAATTAATTCAAGCAGTTTCAGTCACATTTTGGAAATCATTAGACTCCTGTTCAGTCTTCTTAGACAGAAGGTCACATGCACAAGGCCTCAGAGTGGGTGCTGTTAAGATACACAGTTTTTATGAGGGTGCTGCTAACACCACTTTTTTGAAAGGATGGAGATATTCGGGGTAATAGCAGTGAAGAGTCCTGCAGGACAGCCTGTAATAGGAGAAAGAGAAATCTGGCTAGGGCTGGGGGAAGGAGGTGATTTAGGGAATGGTCTGGACCCCACTGAAATTGGGTGTTTAAGGACTGGAGGGAGTAAGCTTCTCCCAGGGGAGCCAGGAACAAGGTTGAAGCAAGGCAATGGTACAGCTGAGCCTGAAGAAATCTGGCTTCCCATCCAGGCTACAGAGCATCTCCTGAAGGCTTGGGAATTCGGGGACGTCTGTTTGGATGCCCCTGTAGGGGCCATCAGCCCTGGGCAGCGGAACCTGTGATATGCCCTGTGGTGCCACGGCCCCTTGGGAGTCCCATAACACACTCACCCGCTCCAGGCCCATGTTGTCCAGGTAGAGGTGCTGTAGACTGGAGGCCACTGGCAGGAAGACGCTGTGCCCCATGTACTTGATAGGGTTTCGGGACAGCTTCAGCTCACTCAGGGCAGGCAGGCCCCACAGGGCTGCCGTGGGTACCTCCGACAAGTGGTTTCCCTCCAGCTGCAGCTTTTCCAGCATCTTGCTGGGAGCCAGGGCAGCAGGGTCAATGTGCCTGATGGCATTCCCAGCTAGGTAGAGCCAGCGGAGCCCCCTGGCCCCAGCCAGGTCGCCCTCTGCCAGCTCCCCGATGGTATTGTGCTGCAGGTGGAGGGAGATGAGGTTGGGCAGGAGCCGGAAGGCACCTGTGGGCACACGGGTGAAGGCGTTGTGGTCCAGGTCGAGGTAGGCCAGCTGCGGGGCCCCCTCGAAGGCAGCAGCTGCCAGGGTGGAGAGGTGGTTGTCGGTGAGGTACAGGTAGACCAGGCTCTCCAGCCCCCGGAGCGCCCCAGGGTGCAGCACCCTGATGCTGCAGCTCTGCAGGTGGAGCGACACCAGCTCCTTCAGGCCAGGGAAAGCATCTGGTGGCACTGTCCCGAAGGGGTTTCGGCGCAGGTCGAGAAGGCGCGTGTCCCCAGGGAAGTCCCGAGGGATCTCCCTCAGGTTCCTGTTCTCGCAGGACCCATGATGGAAATCAGGGGAGCAGACACATCCCCAGGGGCACTGCCTGCTGCCAGCTGCCCTTGGCTGCTCTGGCGGTGTGGTGGGGTTAGGGAGTGGCCAGAGGCGATTGCATCTCATCTCAGGGGGCTTCAGGGAGTCGAGGGGCCGGCCACGGAGGGCAGGGGGTGCAGCACAGGCACCCTCGGCCTGCACCCGCGCCCTTACCAGCCACTTGTGGAAGGGGCGCAGGAGGCAGGAGCAGAGCAGAGGGTTCCCATCCAGGCTGACCCTCGCCAGCCCCCCTGCCCCAGCCAGGGGTGGCAGCCCCTGCAGCTGGTTTTCGCGGAGGTCCAGCACGCGGAGCTGGGGACTGCGGGCAAAGGCATCGGGTGCCACATCCTGGAGGGAGGCATGGTCCAGGAAGAGGTGCCTCAGCGAGGCCATGGCCAGGGCTTCCTCAGCCACATAGGTGATGGGGTTGTGACCCAGGTCTAGCCAGGTAGCTCCATCGAGCCTGGCCAGGGCCTCTCCAGGCAGTGCCTGCAGCTCATTGTGGTCCAGGCTCAGCCTGCGCAGGGCAGGCAGAGCAGCAAAGGCCTCGCTGCCCAGCACATGGAGGGCATTGTGGGACAGCCGGAGCCATCTAAGAACCTGCAGACCCTGGAAGACCATGTCTGGGAGGTAGACCAAAGCATTTGCCCTCAGGTCAAGGACAGTGAGGGACCCCAGATGGCCAAAAGCACCCGGCTGGATCTCCTCAATGCGGTTCCCCTCCAGAATGAGCTGCTGGAGGGAGGAGAGCCCATCCAGGGACTCCTGGTAGAGGAGGGCTATGCCGTTGGAAGCCAGGTTGAGATAGACGAGCCTCCCCAGACCACGGAAAGCCCCTTCTTCCAGCCTCTCCACCTTGCAACGCTGCAGGTCTAGGTGTGTGAGGTAGGGGGTGGCAAGGAAGGCTCCCGCTGGGATGACCATGAAACTGTTGCCCCGAAGGTCTAGTTTTTTGGTGAGCTGTCAGTCACACAAATAAAACACTGAGTTACCCCAGGGCTGCCATACCTATCTTCTCTCCCCATCCCTCGACCTTTGTTTCCCTTGCCCACCTCTGGGATGGCATCAGGGATGGCCATCAGGCTCCCATTGAGGCACAGGACATGGGCACGGAGGTTATCGCAGACACAGGGTGCAGGGCAGCGGGCAGCAGCCATCGCCCCCAGGGCCGCTGTGAGCAGGAGGAGCCCCCAGGATGGCCCCATGTCAGAGGGCACCTGTGGCTGGGGAGAGACAGCAGTAAGGCCAGGAGAGAGGCCAGGCTCCCGTGCGTCCCCAAACAGCATCGCCTGCTTGGCACCCCATGTGCCAAGAGGGCTGTTGCTGTGACCTAGTGGGGCAGGTCTCGCTTTCTCTTGCTCTCACACTGAGATTTCACAAGTTATAAATGAGGAAGAGAATGGAAGAGAGAGGAGGAATACTTGGAATGAAAAGTGAAGGTCACAGCTAGCAGGTCACTCACAGGGAACTGGCTTGAAGCAGACACCCACCCCACCCCCCTGTTTTCTTCACATATCCCTAACTTAAGATATCCTTGGTCTGTACAAACTATCAATATCCCTCCTACAATTGCTTTTGTAAGGCAAGCAGGTACAGCCATCCAGGGAATGGGATCACACAGGCTTCTCAGCTGCTACCCTTCTTTAAACGGCAAATGTCCCATTCTCCACCATCCTGGTCATCTGCCTCCCAGCTCTCTGCCTCCTACCCTGCAAGCTCCCTGCTTCCCCCCTAAGCTATTCATTGCAGTGTTTGGAATAGAACTCCACTGTTTAGCTGCAGGAAGGATGGGTTGGTTTTGGCTGGGCAGGAGTGAGCCCCTGGGGCGAAGGTACCAGAGAGAGGCCAAGGCTGGGGCACACAGAGAAGGCAGCGAGCTGCAGATACAACCAATACACCCCCCTAAGCTCTGAGACAGCAGCAGTGGGGTCTGCAAGGCTCAAACTTGTGGAGCCACTGTGGTGCACAGCCCCATGCCTACTGTAGCTCATTATCCCCTGTGGTCCCATGCCCCAACTCTGCCCTCCTGCTGTCACCACAGCTAGTCGTGCTGCAGCCCACCCACACAGTGGGGCAGCCCCCTCCTGCGCACCCACCGGCCAGTGCCACCAATGTAATGCCCCCAAACTCAGTCCCCGTGCTGTGCCTGGGGCACTGCCACAAGCCAGGCATCATCCCATTACTCCCTCCCTCACACCTGGAGGGTTCACACACCCGGGGTTGGGAGTACCTGGACTTGAAGACGTGGTGAAGAGAGGAAAGCGTCCCCTGCCCCGTCTAGCAGCTGCCGAGCTCCTGCACCGGTATTTGCTCTCCTTGCAGGAGCGAGAACTGAATGGGCCCCGTTGTGTTGCTTTCCCAGCAGCTCTCACCGGGCAGAGCCAGAAACGTGGGAGGAGGAAAAGGACGGGGGGAGGAAGGGTAAGCCACCCCTGGAGAGAGGGCAGCAACCCAGACACTGCCTCCCCCTCGATTCACTGGGGGCTGGGAGCACCAGCCCGGCAAAGCCCATGTGGGGTTTGCATTCACCGTTTCCAGGGCTCTGCCTTCCCTTTCCTGGCTATGTTAGTCACAGGAGCTTCAGAGATGCAGGGCAGGAAGGTGACATCCAGCCAAAACTGCAATGGCAGTGGTAAGCCTGAGGAAAAGGAGAGGCAGCTGACCAGACGTGCCACGTTTACAGCCCTCCACTCTCCTCATTTTGCTTCTTTGCTTGTTTAGAAGAGGCTGGTGTGGCAGTGCCTGTGTGACACATCATTAGCTTACAGAAGGACATGGAGGCATTTGTTTTCCTCCCAGACTGCTGTTTCACTCTCCCAGGGAACAGGAGCAGATCTGCAGCCTAAAAAAAATCTGGAAGGTTTGATATTAGCATCTCCTTTCCATATTTAGCAATCTCAGCTGCCAGAACCAATATGTCCCAGTAGGGACACTGGCTTCTTCCCAGACCTGCCAGCCATCCCTGACCTCTACCTAAGGGTCAACGTGGTAGAATGGCTCCAGCCAGGCAGTTTCAGTGGTCTGGGGAACCTTGACCACTTCCACCTGAACTACAACCTCTCTGACCTGTCGCTGGCCACCCAGCATCTCAGCAGCAACCCCACCTGCCAGCCAATGTGGAATCACCCACTGCATCCACCATCACCCCCACCACAACTCTGGCCACTGCCCAGCTCACCCTGCTCCCCTCTGCCTGGCCCTTCCATCATGTCCCCTGGCCAGGAACACCCTCCCCTGCCTGGACAACAGCCTGGTCAGCAAAACCTCCCTGGCGGTGGCCTGGACTCTGCTAGAGAACCATGGAGAGGGCGAGGTGTGATACCAGGCACTGAATGCCACATCTGGCCCTTCCCCAACCTCACCCCAGGCTTTCATTTTGTTCATTTACCCAGCAATGATCTCACCAGCTTCAGCTTCTACTGAGGCTGCAGGGAGGCAGCCAGTCTCTGCTCTCCCTGATGGGGCATGGGACATGAAGGCAGCACACCTGAACTTCCACTTGCTGGGGGTCTAACCCACCTCTGCCAGGCCAGATACTTTTGCTTTCCATTTGTTTGACCTCTGTCTGCAAGGAGCTGGATGCCATTACTACTGCTGCAGGTTTCACTGCTCCCAGATGCACCCAGAACTGCTCCATGCAGAGCTCTGCACCACCCTTGACTTGCTGGGCTGAAGAAGTTCAAACTAAAAATACGTCTGACAACAGCAATGCTTTTGGGGTGAAATGGCTGCACAAGACAGACTGAAGCAGCACCGGAATGACCCCACATTCTTCCAGGGCACTGCAGGGAAAGTCATCCTCTGGGAGCAATTTCTAATAGAAACCGGAGTTCCCAATTCCCAGCGTCCTTTTTTTTTCCTAATCCAGAAGCATAATGCAATTTTAAGGGACTTCTGAGTCCATGTCCTATCTAGAAGGAAATCTGTCTTCTGCAGAGACAATTGATTCTACCCTCATGCCTCCCTTTTTCCTACAGACATCTCATCTTGACGCTAAATACCAGGTGAAAATCTTATTTCTTAATATTGTTTGCTTTTGAAAAAACTTACGGGATCAACCCCTTACGCTTGCCTGCTGCTATGGCTTGGCTACTCAAAGCTTGTTGCACAGGTTCCCCCCACAGTCTGGCCCATAGGTCCTTGTGCAAGCAGCAGATCCCTCTGGCCTTTCCAGGCTCCTTGCACAGACAGGACCTTGCCACACAACATGATCCAGGGGACTCACTGCAGATGGACTCCTGTAGAGGTTGACCTGATGGCTTGGCCTCTACATCACATTCCTCTTCTTCATGACCCTTCTCCACAGCAGAGGGACACAAAGAGCAGCAAGAGACCAGGAAGCTTTAAAGAAAGCTACACCAGGTTCAAGACTTACAGAAGCTACTTACAGAAAGGTTTTTTTGTGTCTCAGTTTTACCCTCGAGCTCACAGAAAAACTTAACAAGGACAAGATGAGGTGAAGAAGGCAGGGCTGAGACTGCAGTGATCGAAACTCCTGTAGGTGCAGATAAAAATCAACCTTCAGTTGATTTTTACCAATTTGGACACAGGGGAGTTCAGCTTCAGTCTGGGAAACTGGAATAAAATGCATTTTGCTCTTAGCCTTAGGGCAGCCTCTTTTTAATGAGGGGACACTGCTCTTACACAAAAGCCAGCACTTTGCCACCAGAATGATAAGGCATGCTGCTTTCCTGAGTCTGCTGGATCACAGCCACCCCAAACTTCCCCCAGCCACCCCAGTTTCACCAGAACAGGCTCACATAGTGGAGGCATTTAAGCAGAGGGTGCATGCAAGTAGATCTGGCACATACCACACACTATTTCATTCCAGTGTCTCAAGCCTTTTTTTCTGTCCATGCTGCTGCACACCCTGTCAGTTCACACCAGCTTTTCCTGCATCCAGGCCAAGCATGTGCCAGCTGTGGCACACATTGCCTCTCGCAACAAAGGGATAGCCACCTCCATCTCCTTGCCTTCTTCCCAGCACTACTTATCCTGCATGTCAATGGTAAGAGAGGATTAACAGTCTCCAACTGAAAACAGAGAGGGAAGGAACAACTCTGTGCTGCCTGAAGAAATGTGTTGATTCTCAGAGGCTTGAAAGAAGATGGAGCAGGACCAGCCTGCGATTTTGTGTGCTCAGGAGCGGTACAGGCAGGTACCACAAACTCGTATGGGCACATGGACAATCCTCCAGACAGATTTAGTGGCATCTGCTGCTACTCGTTCAGTGCAAGAGAAAAGCAGAGCCTTCTCTCTCCGTATTCTTACACATGCTTGGCTTTCAAACACGTGAACAGTGCACACAGGCCCAGTGTTTTGTCAAACAAAGGGAAGAGAAAGGGAACACATTCCACAGGAATTTCATGGATTGTATTAATTTCCAAACCAAGCTTATTTAATTAGGGTGAGAAGGAAAAGGGCAGGAAGAATGAACAACACAGTCAATGGCAAAAAAATTTACAATAAAATATGCTTGCTCCCTTAAGCAATGGCCACCAGGATCAGCCACACTACACAAATATTCCAAGCCACAGCAGAAGGGGAAGAGTATATTAAAATAAAAATCAGCCACACACTGCCTTTGACAACGGACTTGAAAGAAGAACCAGAGGGGATCACGCCTCACCCCTCTGACCCATGAGCAGCATCCCTGTGGCCCAGAGAAGCAGGGGCAGCAGCAGCAGCACAGCCTCCCTCTGGCACAGTGCTAAATGCTATAAGGCAGGAGTCAAAGTCCAATAAAATAAAATGCCCAACTGGGTTGATCCAGATGAGAGCTCTTCTGGGCCCTGTGTTAGTCTTGGCACACCCTTGCAAATGCAACCAAAATGGAGAACTCTTCAATTCATGCTGAGCTCACAGCAGTACGGACTTATTTTAGCATAAGCACCAGCCCTACAGACCAGGGAATCACTTCAAGAGGAGTAGGAAGACAATTCAGCAGGATTTGTTCAAGTTTATGAAAGCAGAACGAAGGACAGACTTCCTACACGGGGAAAAAAAAAAAAAAAAAAAAGACAGCACGTCTGTATGGGCTCTGGGATCCTCTCCCGCTATGTGGCTCCGAGTTCTCTGCTGATGACAGTCCTATGAGGAAGGAAGGGCACAGCTCCTGTCTCTTACAGCTGGTGGAGGGTCTGTAAGAGCATGTGGCGAGCAAATGAACAGGAGTCAAGAGCACGGTTTGGTCTGTGGAAAGAAGAGAGAGGGATTTAAAATACTGAATTTAGGAATGGCTTTGTGTCTGCCTTTGAGCAAACAAACACTATTGCCAATGCATTGGGCATGTATGCCCCAAAACCTACAAATTTTACCCTCAGTTATCTCTTCCAAAACCATCCCATCATTGCTGCCCAGATCACTGCTTCCCATTCACAGCTTGCTGTGGAAAACTCTCTCTCTCCTGTCACTAAGTCCAAGTCAGGAAGACAATGGCCAAGAATCAGAACGTTTATTTCCAGAACTATAAACAATCTGCTGCTGACTTTTATGTCTGCAGCCCAGTGTCTCATTTTGGGTAGAGTAATGGGGGTGAGGTGGAAACCCCCTTCCCTCTCTTCTGGCAATGGGATTTTCCATAAAGTTTCACTGTTTAGAGCCCCAAAACACAGGAGATGACTCTGTGAGCACTCAAGTCTTTTCTCACCAAGTCATCTGCTATCTGTAGTCTGATGGTGACTGTGGTCTTGGGGCTTTTTAAGCCTGTAAAAGAGGCAACATAACCTCCTGTCCTCTCCTTCCCTGAGGTCAAGTAGCATCTGACTGGCTTTGCTGGGCCACCTTTCAGGGTGCCTTACAAACAGCCCACAGAACCTGCAGAACATCACCTGAAAGGGCCCAAGACAGAGGTTGCAATAGGTAAGTCAGACTTACACAGAATAATCTGCTCCCTGAAATTAAACAATGGAAATACACTCACAGCAGGGTTAACATGAGGCTAAATTTCTGTAATGTTCCCATCACCTCCCAGTAATGTATATTTCTGTTTCTGCAGGCTAACTGCTGGCTCAGCATCACTAAAACTTCTACCTGTCTCTATCCATCCATTAGGGAACTTCCTCCAAAGAATTTTAATCCAGTGTTTTCCACTGTTCTGAGGATGGAAATCATTAATTTTACCTCTCTCCCACCTCACCACAGCAAAATAACCTTTAACAATGAACAGCTGTGAAGCCTACTCAATTTGGGAAAGAAGGGTGAGCTGAAATAAAGAGTGGAATATCTAGGAAGGAGCAAGGAGTTCACCTCCAGGTGTATAGCACAGGAACGAGAGCTGCAGAGGTTGTTTGGTACAGCACTCCATGGCTGCTGCCATTTAATAGAAGCACATCTTGGAGAAGACTTAACCCTTTTTATTCCCCCCCAAGAGGCATTCAGTGCCTCGCACTGAACACACAGTGTCACAGAATTACAGCTTGGAGTTTATTTTCAAAGTGGCTGGGAGAGGTATTTCAGCCCTCATCTTTGGAAGACCCAGCCCTGTTTGCAATGAGGGGGCTGGGTCCATCCAGGCAGCTGCCCAGTTTTGGAAATAGAGAACCTGGACTGCTGATGTTGATCACAGACAAGATCCTTCAGCCCCCTCTCCTAATACTAAGCCTCCTCTAGCAATAAAATCCTCCCTATTTGCTGTGGAGTTATCAGCCTGCCACTCTGTGCTAGAGACTGTTGAAAGAGACCAGTGATGTGATGCAATTCAACAGCAAGGAGCAGCATAAAAAAACCCCCCAAAAACCAACAAAACACAAACCCCATCACCTCCTGCAAGTCACAAGTAGGCAGGCAGACACCCACATACTTTCAGTATTTCCACCTAAAAAATTATGGAAAAGCACATGTGGATTCACAGCACCCTCTTGCGTCCAAAAAACCCAAATAAGGCTTGACAGCAAGCAGAGTAAGATGGATGCTGTTTACAGTCTGTATCCATAATTCTGTAATTATTATTGAATAGAGAATGCTGCCAACAACCACAAATTGTCACAAAAGAAAGGACCTAAGTGACTACTCCAGAAGCCCCTTGCAGTGAAAGACAGCAGAGCTCTGGCCTAGGCAGCTACAAGAACTTTACAACTCTAAAAGCCCAAAAGAGCTAACTGCAAACCAAAAGGAGAAAAAAAATAGAAAATACCACAAAGATGCAAACCAGTTTTCTGCAAGTGAAGGAATCATGGGCTTGACAGAGTGGAAGTAGATTTGTTGCAGAAACAGAGGCCAGATGAGCTCTGAATATTACTAGGTTAATGAGGTAGAGGTTTACCTTTAAGATTGCAATTTTACTCTGAATTCCAAGAAGAGACAAGGGATGGAGAAGCTGTGTGTTGGTTTTGGCTGGGATAGTTAATTTTCTTCACAGGAGGGGCTGTGGTTTTGATTTGTGCTGGAAGCAGTGCTGATAACTCAGGGATGGTTCAGTTACTGTTGAGCAGTGCTCACACAGCTGTTGTCCTTGTTCCCTTCGGGAAAGCACTGTAAGAAATGCCTGTGTTCATGTAACAAAGATAGATTGCTTGTATCTAGTGTGGACTTCATTATGCAGCACAGGACAAAAGTTTCCCTATAAAATCACAGCTTGCAACAGGTTTCTAAAGCAGAAAAATTCAGCTCCAAGAATTTCATAGCACCAGGGACAGTGGAGGCTTGGCATTAGCACATACCACAGGAAGGCAGACAGATCTACCTTCCACTGCTCTCAGCTCTCACTCAGCTTCTACAGAACCTATGAACAGTCTCTCACCAAGAGACTCTCCCCATCTTGTTCTTGTAGTGAAATGCTGGCTCTGGATTCAATGGGTTTTTTGTTGATGAATTCATGAAGACCAAAATGTTACTCTTTATTTTGTCACGTACAACATCAACTACAGCTTAAAAACATTTATTGGGAGAAGCCTACATGCACACATACAGGGAGCGGGGAGACAAGTGTCTTTTCTGAACAAAATTTGTTAGGACACAGAGTTAAGAAGCTCCTCTGGGCACTGCTATCTGACATAAACAATTAGGACAGTCAAATGCCCTGAACCAAAGTCCTTCTTTGTATTCTCAGCTTCCAGCAATTTAAATTCCATTTTGAAGGCTGGGGCTTGATCAACAAGCAAGAGCAAGGCAGCAGCGTAGGAAACAACAGAAATTCAGTGATCTGTCTGGGTGATTTCACAAGGCAAGTCCTGGTACTTCTTGCTTAAACCTATAATGATTGAGTTGGAGGTGCATTTGCTTAGTTGATAAAGCATATGGTCACTGGCTTGTAACTGCCTTAACCTGATCAACACAATGAGGATACAGCAGGCAAAGTGTTGCACAAGAAGGGCCTCCAGTTAGCATTTGCACATGTGTATACAAGACAGTTTATTTTCCAAAACTGACCTTAGCATAGTTGGTGTTCATGGACACAAACCACTGCTACATATCAGCTTTGACAGCTTCAGCCACACCAATGCTTGGAAAAATTCTTTTCCCCTATCACAACTGGCCAGCTTCCAGGCCCAATCAAACCAAGACAGACTACCAATATTTGACTGCATTCCTACTGTCCCTGTTTCATACTGACCACAACTGTCTCATGCCTCCAACCTTTCACCAGCAAGGGATCCTAAGCAGCTGCTGCTAACCCATATACCACAAAATTCAGGAAGGCTTAAGCCTCCCTCTGGAACCTGCTAAAAAGGTGCTCTCACCCCACACGGCACATGATCCATGCTGAGCCAGCCACCAAGCTCCAAACTGATTTCAGGCCTCTACTGTTTTGCCTAAAATGACATTTTTGGACTGTTTCTCCTCTGACTGTTGAACAGTAGCATGCAATCCTACTGCAAATCTATTTGGTGGAGTTTTTTCCCCTAAATCTCATAAATGCTGAAGCTGACACTGATTTAATTCAGGAGAGACTGGTTTCCATAGCCATTTAATACATTTAAAAAGCTAAAGCTGATGGGGGCAGGGGTTAATTCTATACCTATAGTGGAAGTAACATCATTAAGTACAGGCAGTCAGTAAAAGCAGCTTCTTCAGTACTTATGCTCCCAATTTAGTTCTCAGAAAAATCACTAACTTTGCTGCTGTCACAGTAGGAAATTCCATTTAAAACCAAATTCAGTCTTTGTGTTTTGCAGTTTTCATCTGCTGGTGTTCAGTGTCACAGCATGACAACTCTGGTAGAGCTCTGCTGACCCTCTTAACGCTGAAGGATGACTTGGAGGGCATAGTTAGATCCAGTGCACCCACAGTTCACTCAAGCAGTGGCCAGAAACCCCACAGGTTTCCTTAAGCTCAAAACAGCTCTTCTGTGAGAGGCATCAGCAGTCTCTGCTTCAGAGCTACTTCCTTGCAAAGCCAACTTCCCACTTTTCCTTCTTTAGGATTAAGTTGTTTTTTTTTTTTTTAACTCTGAACCTCACATACTGCAGTAAACAATATAAAATAGAGGCCCATTAAGCTATTAATTCTCAATTTCAGAACAGGCATTTAGTGGGCTTTCAAAACAGCTTATATGTAGCTATTAACCCTGAAACAGTTTCACAAGCTCCCACAGAGAAGACTGCATGGCAAATACAATACTCACTTTGTAACAAAAGCCGAGAGAACTGGGGCCAGGGATTTAGGGAAGTAATCCTGCTGGACCATATGGTTCAAGGTCATAAGAATACCATAGAGGCTTGGAACAGTTTTGATCTTCTCTTCACTCTGAGAAATGGACAAGAAGTCAGACATCAGACAACTGATATTTCATTTAACCCACTGTAATTCACAGACAATGAATTCTCTGGTGAATGAAGTGCTCCCACACACTGTAGCAGAGAAAGCTGGTCACTAGATTAAGTACAAGACAAAGATGCCAATTCATAGCCTCCTAGCACCTGAAATAATGTATCAAGAACATTCTAGTACTTATCAACTGACAGCACTAGTAAAAGGGAAAGGGAAGTAGTGAGCCTGCAAGTGAAACAACCAAATCATCTCCTGAGGAATTTCACCAGACTTCAATCCATAAATAATTCAGTTGCCTTAACTTTTTTGCATTATTCTGCAGCTCATTTTTATACCACCTCCAGTTCTTTGGCAGGCTCCCTCCAGAACCTGATGCAGTGTTCCCAGAACTGGTCTCACAGTTATGTACAAGATAAAGCCAACAGTCAGCCCCCTGCTTACATGATGTATAAGTTATTCTTACTCCTAATGTGATGCTACACTATGGGTCCCAACTCTTACATTGCTTTCATTTATTTCTCCACTGACATTTCAACAAAACCCCTCATTCTGCAGGCAGGACATAGACTTGTGTTCTTGCTGTATGACCATGGAGTTCACAGTATTAAGAATATCTGTTGTTCACATGCTTCCAGCTACATAGGACTGAAAACGGAGTATGCACCTTCTCCACATGTAGAGGACTGGTGATGAATTAGGCATATCACAGATGACAATCAGCAGGCTGATCCTCCAGGGCTTTATCATCAGTGCCACTTCCTGGCCTGAAAGAACTCTTCTGGAGCACAGGTCTGTGCTTTGTGCCTCATGCATACTGCTATTTTCCATATGGGCAAGAGGTAGGTGGCAGTCCTCAAAACAAGCATTCTGCCACCTTGGGTTCCATTGATCTTTCTGAGAAGTGGGAAGCTCAGTGTTGGTTCAGTATACAATGAACACAGGGAGAGGCTAAACTGATTTTTAGGAAATTAAGTCGTATCCATGCATGTCAATAAGGGTCTGGAGCCCAAACTGGATATTACCAGAAGGACATTCATAAACCTATTGAATAGCAGGCTGCTATAACAGAGATTATGGCTTTTCTGTAGTTTAGAATTGTCTTAGTCCAAGTTTCCATTCTCAGCTTCCAGGTCTTGAGGCAGTGAGAAACATTAACCCTTGTAGCACAAGCAGGCAAAGGTGTTCAAGTCTGCAGACAGAACCTCTCTGCAGTCACTTCACTGAAAATAAAGCTACTAATTCTATGCAAATCACAGGCTTCCTACTGACCCTCCATCTTCTCACAGTAAGTTTATTCCTTGTAACTAATTACTTAACACTAGCATTTGGCAGAGTCTCCAAAGCATGAAGTTGAGTGCTACTGATCTGGCATGAGTAGCTGATAAACATTTTTGAGACACGCTCTCAAGAAATGCCCTAAAGGACCCCATTAACTAATAATATTGACATGGTTTTTATAGACACCACAGTCCAGCAGCAGGACTATTGCCCTACCTGACCCTCCCTACCTTCAGGGGATGACCAAGAAGGCAGAGCATATTAAGCAGGAAACGTATAAAAAGGTGACACATTCTTCATCCTAATGTAACCTTGCAATTTGCAGTTTTTGCTGGACCTGCAGACTTCCATTGTCCCTGGGCATCAGGCATGCACAGGCACCCAGCTGCTTCCATGGCAACATAATTACCCAAAATCCTGCCAGTCTGGTCTTCAACAGCCTAAACAGACCATGACTTAACTCTTTCCTGCTTCCTCACCTTAAGTAGTCCCATGTGGACCAAGAGGTTTGTGATGAATGCATCTGAATTAAATGTGGCAGAACTGAAGGCTTTTTTCATCAAGGCATCTAAAAAGAGATAAGCACATTTTTAGCAATACAGAAAGAGGACACCTTTTTAGATTAAGATGGATCATACAGAAACTCAGCTGTTAAATGAGTTTTGTGACATTGTATCTGTTAAGATTTCATTTGTCTCTATAGCTATAAGCTCTGAAACACTCAGACAAGTAAAACCCCTTAAGTATAAGGGAGAAAAAAAACAAATTCAAAAAATCCAACAAAGCCCACATGAGAATTCCCACTCTGCCAAGCTTCAGCTGCAATACACCCCAGTCCTATGCACCACCAGATGCTCTGCTCAGTGCATTTGAGCATGCATGCTATGTGTATACATGCATATAAACATGATCAGATAAACTAGAGCACCAAGAGTTAGAGCCTTGACTTCTTAAGAGGCCAGCAACAAGTCACCTTTCATTTGAAACCACAAGGAATGAGAGAACACAATGAGAAAGTTTGTTCAGCTGTTTTCTGGGCTCCCTCAAGACCAATACTGTGCCATAAACAATGGGCAAACCAGTGCTTTAACCTCTCATGTTTACAAGGTGGCCAAGGCAACCCATTTTTGACCTCTCACAATTCTGTTTTCTTAGAATGGGCAGAATTCACTAGAGCTGCTGTAGAACATTGCCAGACATTAACCAGGCTCCTCACTGTCAGCTGATGGCTACTTTTATACAAGGAAAGTAATTGCCAGGTTCTACCTTTGCTGAAGAAGCAGGAATAAAGATAAAGACATACACAAACATTTCAGACAACAGTAATATCCTTTGTTCCATTCTGGAGACAACTCATAACAGGCATGAGCCAAGGTGCACTAGCTCAGTGAGGTGCCAACTGACTATTTTTCACTGACTGGACCCATAACCAACTGCAGAGAACTATTGTGTTACTGTTTGTAACACAACAGTTTCACCATGTCTGTGAATTCCAAACAAAGAAATTCCAAAGTAGGGAAATGCACAGTACACCACCTTAAATGGTCTTAAAAATAATTGATCCAGTTCTTTTGCACAATACTGATTGGTAGCTCACGTATGGGAGAAATGAACTGCTAGAGGATTCAAAAAAGATGAAAGGCAGTGGTCAGATGCCCAGGATTGTTTGGAGATTCCTATTTCCAAGCAAAAATATGAAGGGATATTATTAGTCCACACACTAATCAGACTTAATCCAAATTAATACTCCACAATATAGTGTGAGAAACAGTCCCTTGTTTGAACATTGGTTTCTGTGTCTTGCCCCATGTTAGAAATCTCTGCTTCCTGAAGAAATCAAAGATGTTTCAGACTGATAAAGAGAGACATCAACTAGGAGGTCTCTCTTTACAATCTCATAACACTACACTAGGGTTTACTTCCTGCAAAACACCTTTTAAATAAACAGCCTTGGAAAGGTAACTGACCTTGAAACCCAGAACTACTGGCAATTGAAAGCCCAGCATCAAGGAGATGCAGTAAGGGCAGCACCAGCCCACTACAACAGCAGCTACAACACAGTCATTATCAAGCTTAGGAAGCACAAAAAAAGCCAGGTTCAAAATGAATCTTCCACTCCACACAACAACAGGGCACAGCTTGGCACTTTGTTATCTGCCAGGGACAAAAAGGTCCAGTGGCCTGGCCCACAGGGGCCTTGTCCCACCTTGCAGTGGTGTCTATGGCACTGAACCAGGTCACACCACAAAGTGAAGAAAGGCCCAGTCACCTGTTGTTTCATGCACTGCTGTTTTCACTGGGGCTTCATCTTTGAAGACTGAGGATATCCTTAAGAGAGTTGCAACTACTTTCTCTACATCAGATGTATCTGTCTGAAAAAGAAAAAAATAGAGATCAGTTCACTGCTAGACAGCTACACAACATGGGTGTCTGCTAGGGCTGTGGCAAGAATTACAGCCTTCAGCTGACTGACATCAGCTTTGCCTTGGCCATACGACAAGGCACAAGCAACATAAACAAAATTACTCTGTGTAGAAGCTCTGATGCCAGTTTAAGCATTAACTGCATTATCTGCTTCCATAAGGTTCTTTGGGATCACTGGAGAAGAGATGCAAACCTAGATCAAGTTATCACCTCTGGCAATTAAACAATTTAGAGAGAAAAATCAAGCCCACACAAGCACCAGCTCACCTACCTGCTGAGCTATCAGCACCGAGCACTTTGGTCCTAGTCGCAGCAGCTTCTCTGGTGATGGGAAAGCAAGGAACGTGGCAACATCCACAGGAGGAGATGGCACTGGAGTTGATGCCTGAAACAGGCAGAATCCATCTCAAGTTTATTCTTGGAAGTAAATAAATTGGTTCAGCAAAGGCAGATGGGACAAGTCAGGGCACAGCTATACCAGGTCAGAATTTTTTCTGTTTGAAAACAGCCCAAGGCTGACCTAAGCCCAGAGTTGGAATGGCCAGGATATGCTAGCACAAGGGCACGGCCCTGCATGTACAAGGTCCCCACCACTTTCTGAACATGGAAGACTTTTTCTACCCATGTGTTGCTACAACCACTACTCAGCCTTTCCCTCCATGCATGTGGAGGGTACACTTTAACAACAAATTTTTCAACTAATCCATTTTATTTCCTGAATGTTATCTCCCTGTTACAATAGTGCCAGCCCATGCAGGAATGTGACTGCCTGTCAGCACTTCAAGTTCAGACACCAGGATTTCATTTCCTCCTTTACACTCCTCCAGCTGATGAAACAGGAATCCACGTGGAAGTAAGCTTACCTGTGAATCAATTATCTTCTTAGGAGTCAGTGACTCCTGTTCTTCTGCTCCTCTCTCCTTCAGCTGTTGCTGTTCCTCCTCCTCTTCCTCCTCCTCCTCTTCATCCTCCTCCCCTTCATCATCACTAAGGTTTGAATGTTACACATTCCATTAATTACATACTAGGAATTCCTGTACACTGGCACTCAAAACGTTTCAAGAACAAAAGAGCAGCCTCTCCTCAAACTCCTACTGCAAGGAGCACATCTCACCTACAACACACCAAGAGGACACTCAATCATCAGTCACCCAGCTGAGAATAGCAAGAAAAGATCAGCTAACACAGTAACTAATGCTAAGGTAAGTCCATCAATGAAAACAAGACAAGTTTAAGACATCCTTGGCTGTGCTTCACACTCAGATCAACATATATCAGCAATGAGAGAGTTCTTATTTTAAAATTAGATACATCAATGAAAGTGTTGATTAAAATTGTCAGAAAACTTCTGATTTGAACTCTGGTACCATGCCTACCTCAAAGATCCCAGCACTGATGCCATATTGAAGCCTTCGAGGATCTCATGGAGTTGCTCACATACCTCTTCTCCCAGACAGTTACCTAGGTTGATAGAGGAAAGGGAGCAGACTTGACAGATGCACACAAGTTTGTTCTTGAGGATTTAGCTGTATATTCTTGTCTATCTCTTGTTTCTGAAATCAAACAGTTATATGCCATTTCTGCACAATACCTTAGAGGCAGCAACACAAACTGCACTTATCAGACAGAATCAAACAGTTGTTAAACAGATTTCAGCAGCATTACACAATGGTTGGAGATGAAAATGCCCTAATGTTTCAGAGTGTGTTTGAGATACTTCCTGTTAACTCTCTAAATAGCTCTTGTTCTTAGTGATTCTAAAACAAGTACACGCAGCACAGCACCAGTGAAATGCAGTGACCCAAGGTATGAACAGCAAAAGCCAACAAAAGTCCTCACACTCTCCTGCAGAGTTCCACACAAAGGTTTTTGTTTGCAAATATGAAGAATCTGAGATAGCACTGAATAATTAGAGTTTTACTGAAAAAAGGTACAGATATCAGCCTAATCTTTCCACCTTATGAGGTGGATCAAAAATGCTTAACAATTAACTGACTTCATGGTTTAAGAAAACTTTCAGGATCTAAGCATTTCCTGTCCCAAGGTCATGCAAGTTCAGCTACTGAGTACTGTTTCTTATATGCTGACAATTGCAAGAATAGAGTATGTGGTTCTGTCAACATTCTTCCTAGTAGTTTCTCATTGGGATCAAACTAGACATACTTTGATCTAGCAAACTTACATACCATTGAGATCCAACTTCTCCAGCTCTGTCTTATCTTCAATAGCTTCAGCAACAGTCAGAGCAGCATCTCGTTTGATCTCACAGAAAGACAAATTCAGTTCCTAAGAAGCAGAAAAACATTTTGTCTGCAGAATTCCTATTAACATCTATCATATCCATAAACTTCATGTTTTCACAAGTGTCCTGGAAAGACTCTCATCTGAAGCGGCTCCCAGCAAAAAGAAGTGTTATTAATTGAAAATAAAGCCTGACATACTCCTGCCTCATATACTTAAAAGGGGAATTGTGAAACATACTGGTGTTAAGAGCAGCACTATTAAAGGTGATAATTTTAAAATATCTGCAGATCACTGTTCACCTAAAAGGCAGCGACATTTCAGACCTTAGCAGTCAGCTGACTGGAAATCTTCCCTTACCAAGGGTCACAAGAGCACTCCAAAACTCACACTCCAGTAAGTCTAACAGATGAAGGGCAGCTACTGTACTAAACAGATTGCACATTTCTTTTGACACTTCAGTTGCAAGTTAAGCCCTTCAAAAAACAAGCCATGAGTGGTTCTATTTCTGACAGACCCAGCCAACAGAGAAGCCATGTGGACTAGTAAGAGTAAAGTTGTTTAACAGCCAGACACCATCCCCCACCATTCCACATTGTGCTCAATCAATCCCTTCCTGAGAAGGGATTGAATATTAACAGCAGAAGGGAAGCAGTCCTTGAACAGAATGAATCAGCTGCAATTGCTTCATGCTGCCCTCCCTTAACCATTTCTGCTCTGGAAAAAAGATTTTAACTTCTGGGTGTTCATCTCAATACCCCATTACTTTTCCTGGGAGATTCAGACACAAGTTCCAGTAGAACCAGCAGAAGCCCAAGCAAGGGATGACACCACAAAGAACCTAGTTCTTTCTGTACCAGGTTCATACACTTAAATAGATATTAGATTGATTTTTGTCTTTGACTGTAAGATTAGGAATCACATATTCAGCATCTGTCTCAGGGCAGTTATGACACATGGTAGGTGTTTCTAGACATCCTAGTTTGCTTAACATTATTAATTTGACTTCAGCCTATCCAGAATGTTGCCAGATTCAAGTCCTGTGCAAATATTGACATAGGAGGCTGTGGTATCACCAAAAAACTAAAAATACTTGGACCTTTGATTGATGTTCTAACAAAGAAAAACCATTAACTGTATGAGCTATGAAATGCTGAAGAGACTACAAGCTGTTCATGAAGTCCCCACTCATGAAGCTCCGGGGAGTTCTAATAGCAGGTACTTCCATTATCAGATTTCTTGAGTAGCACTTGCTGAGTTGAGCCAACAGCTGCAAAAACATCAAGCAAAGACTAAACAGATCATTGGTACACCTCCACATAGCACAGCCCTAGCTGGATGGTGGGATGCCACTGATCTACAGCATAGCTTGTTGCTTTTCAGTTGTGAGCACAGAGCCCGCATGGAACTGAATCCTCTTTTAAAGTAATCAGTGGCAGCAGGAGAATGAACAGAAAAACATGAAATGGAAAACTTGGCATTTTTCAAAAGAGCTGGACAGCAAGCAGACAATACCTTTAATTTATGAAGCCCATCTTTAACAGCATCAGCAATAGCAACAGCACCCTTCGAACGCACCAGGCAGTCCCCAAAGTTGATCACTTCAATCTGCCGAAGAGCCTTCAGGGTCTGCAGAGCAAGACAGCACAGAATTAAAAGTAGACATGTAATAGGATGTTCATTTACTTGCTTCTGGAATGTCATCTTTCCCATTGCAGCATGACATGTGGCTCCACCAATCCAAAGGTGCTAATGCCAACTAGACTTGAGACAAAACTCAAAACAACTGCTTAAAACAACTCACCTCTGCCATGGCCACAGCTCCTTTCTCTGTGAAGGTGTTGTCATTCAGGTTTATAACCTTAAGCAGTGGGTTGACAGCAAAGGCCTGTGCCAGTGCTGTTATGCCAGGATGGTTAATTCCATTCTGTGGCATATGGACCTCTTCTAGAGTCCCAATGATCTACAAAAGGATGTAGATAAAACAGCTTTTAGGAAACATACTTCAGCTCAAGAGTATGCTGCTCCACTCTTAGGATTTACTTAAAATTGTTTTGAGTTTCAAAACTCCATCAGTTCTTCTACAGTGAATTATTTACCAGAAATTCTGTCACAAAGCTAAGTGAAATTGCAGATGCATGGTGAGTGTTAGATTGACACAAAGCCCTGATTCAAAGAGACACAAGTATCATTGTCCTATATGCCTACTCTAAATAACTTTTAAAACAAGAGTTCCTCACTTGTGGTTCAACAGCACTGAAACAGACTACACAACATCACTTTATTTTTCTAACTAAAATCTACATTTTGCCCCGACCACAGAAGCAAACATGTAAGAAAGCTAGTACAAATATTGCTTATGGACTAAACAGCATGTCATATAACACAATAATTAACCCCATTTTGGTAGTGCCATTTAATCTTGATTCTCCATGAATCACATTGTTATACAACTCTTAAATATTTAAAAAGTCTTATTTTTGCCATGATTACTGAGTAACCAAAATCACATCTAGGCAGTTCTTTATGAAATAAGTCAACCTCTAACCTGCAATATCATTGTCAATATAGCTGACAATATGCATTATAACTCATAAGTCACTTCTAGCAGCAATTGAGGTAAGAAAAGGGAATTAGGTGGCCCCAACCACAGTGAATTCTCTTCCTCCCACAAAAGTGCAAGTGGGCCAGTCACAGCTAGAGAAAGCCAGGCAACACTTTAAGCTCTGATCAGATGATCCTAGCAAAAACACTGGGCTGCTTTTGCCAGATAAATGAGCAAAGCAGCACTCAAGAGGACAAGCTGAGATACCTACCCCAGTGCCAGTCAACAACCATTACCACAGAGAGAGGAAAAGGAATAGGACTATTAAATTACTCAGGAGATGAGTATTTCTCCCTCAGGTAACTACTTTACACAGCTACTAGTTATGTGTTTGGAAATTTAGGTCACATAAACACTCAGTCACCAACCCTAATTCCACTTGTTGAAGACTCCAGTTGCAGCAGCAAGAAACATCGTGACTTTAGTGAACAGACCACCAGCTTCTGCTTCCAAGCTGAGGCAAACTCTGTGTGCATCATCTTTGACAGCAGCACTGAATCATACCTTGTTCCAATTTGCTGTCAAAGCAGCTCTGGTTTGATACTCACCCCGAAGGCTTCAGCCAGGGCAGTGGCACCATCATTCTCCAGACGATTTCTGCCAGCCACAAATATTTTTAAAGCAAGAGGCTTGCCCTGGGCACTTGATTTCCTGTGACACTCTTTCAGAGCAGCTGCCAATATCTAAAGATAAAATAAGCAGCTTATACTCCCCCCAGCATATAATTCTACAGGAATCCTACTGTGTTTTGTAGATCCACCTCTCAGGAAATACT
The DNA here is from genome assembly GCA_013397115.1 of Edolisoma coerulescens. Taxonomy (NCBI): domain Eukaryota; kingdom Metazoa; phylum Chordata; class Aves; order Passeriformes; family Campephagidae; genus Edolisoma; species Edolisoma coerulescens. The sequence goes on from VWZW01005843.1 coordinate 1,269,997, forward strand.
TTGGGCATCACTGAAACGTACCTGTTTCTACAGTAGGGTATACACTAAAACTGTCTCTACCTGCAACACTTGCACACTGTGGTCTCAGGCAAGAATTGATAATTTTGCAACACTAAAACACACTGAGCCATCAAGAACATTTTGCTTCTAATCAGGCAAGCATATATGGGCAAGAAGCTGACCCTGAGCTACCAATACACACCTGAAGCAAAGGAATTCTACTGGGATGCCTTGGGAAAAAGCACTCACAGCAGGTCAGATCCTCCTCTATGTAGCCTGGTGAAATGCATCCAAGCACAATGTCCAGCACCAGGCTCCTACATGGATTTACTGGGGTGAGTCCAGCAAAGGGGGCCAAGGATGATTAAAGAGCTGGAGAATTTTACTGACCCCTGAGATTACTAAGGATGGAGAAGAAAAGGCTCTAGGGGAGATATTATCCATGTGTAAAAACAGCCAGAACAACAAGATAAGGGGAGAAGGTGGTATAAAGAAGGCAGACTCAGACAAATGCACACAAGCCAGTGCAGAGAAAATAGCATTTTAACATAAACTCCCTTTTTTACTGTGAGGGTTGTTAAACACCGGGATAGTCTATTCATAGAGCTTGTGAAATCTCCATATTCAAAACCTGACTAGACACGAGCTTGAAGAACTTGGTGTAGTTGCCTTGAGCAGGGGAGTTGGCAATCACCAAAGATCACTTCCAACCTCATTCCCAAAGACGAGACAACCCGTACCTTGCCACCACCAATGCCCATGCCACAGTTATTGAGCTTGAGTTCCTGCAGAGTGTAGCACGCAGGGCTCTTCAGCAGAGCCTCAAAGCCACGCACACCGTCTGGCCCAAAGGCATTGTCACTCAGGTCCAACTCTACCAGCTGGGCTCCAGCAGTGATGAGTGCATCTCCCAAAGAGATCTGTAAGGAAACAGATGGCAGTGGGTGGGAGGGAATGGATTAACTTTTAGTGACAGCATCACTGCAGTGGCTAGGTATGACAGTGATGCTGCAAAAAAAAATTCCACTTCGAAGACATTCTGCAAAGCTGAATGGGGAAATAAAACTTTACTGCTAAATCCAGAGAGGAAGTCGTGCAAATTAAGCTAAAGATAACCATAAAGCAGTTACCAAGACACTATCCTATCCCTTTAGGTCAAATGCTTTTCAACGTGAGTTTCCCCCTCCACACTGCTGAAAGAAATACTGTTTTCATCATGTTGAGCTTATGTCCTGGCTTCACAGGACTCAAGGAGACAGAGGTCTGTAATGGTCTTAGAAGATATAGCCATATGATTTATTTAGAAAGCTTAGCTCTCATTCTGTCTGCTGGGTCATGAAGATGTTTTTCCTAGTGAAAAGCTCCTTCACTAGCATGGACTTGCATTTATCCTTTAATCGACTCCTCTCCACCTCATACAGGAAGAGCAAAAGAGAATCACTCACCTATTCTGAGACATTTAGTGTTAACAGCACAGAGAAGGATCAGCTCTGCACCAAAATACAGACTCCCACAAAAAGCATGACAGGTGAGAAAACAGGTTATATTAGTCAGAAGTCTCAGATCTAGTTTTTACTTACCAAAGCAGGAGGGATCTCAGACCTTAGCCTCCCTGTGAACATGTCACTCCAATGACACCTCTAAAATAAGAAGCATACAGATAAAACCCACTAAAATATTTAGGTCAACACAGTTGTAATAAACATTTACACATACAAGCTGCTTTACATCACTGGAAACAGCTTAATGCTGTCTCCCTTCCCTTGGGTTGTCATTTGATTGTACTAAAGAGCTGCAAGAACCAGTTACAATCACTTCACTTGCAAGGACAAAGTAACTGAAATGGACACCATAAACATTATATATACAAGAGTTCTTGTTTGTGTTCAAGCTGGAATATTTTTCTGCTGAGAAAATTACTGCAGAAAAAAGCAACAGGAAACAGAAGAATACATTAGGAATGCAGATTTTACTAAGGTATGAAGCTCAACAATCTGAACTTACTTGAAAAGCCACACTTTGGTGACTAACGTGTATCAATGTTTCATACCACTCTCCTTCAAGGGACAGTGTAGTGTCTAGCAGCACAGCATCCCCTTAACATTAGGCTAGAGCAATAGCAGGAAAACATAGCTTGGGCAAAGATAAACCTCCTGTTGCATTTCCTCCATTATTTCCTCCCTACTCAGACATTCTCTGAAGACTCACTCTCCAGAAGATCTGACTCAGCTTTCCAGAGCACTTCATTTGAACTTAATGTTTTATTGCCATGGCTCTTGGTTTACAGATGCTGCCTTCAGTAGAGCCTCTTCCTCACACAGTTTCCGAGCTTTAAGACTGGAAGCCTTCTAAACAGGAAGTTAGGAATGCAGAAGGTTCCCATTATCCCAAAGTCTCCAAGTTATGCTGTATTTTCACAAGGTTGCTCTTCCTACTGGAAGAGCCACCAAGCAAGCATCAGGGGTAACTTAAGGCAGGCTTCTGCAGGAAGAGCCTAGACAGGCATTCAGTATTTCCACATTATTTCTTCCCCTTGACTACTCCCCACTTGAGAATCTCACCTTGAGCTCACTTTTCTTCTCCAAGGCTTTGGCAATAACCTTTGCTGCCTCCACACCCACTGTGTTGCCTTCCAGGCGCAAGGCTTCCAGGCCATCAAATTCCTCAATTTGCTTGATCACTTCTTCAGCTGCAAGAAGTAGATAATCTAGTTGGTCTTTCAACCATTGTCTTGGTCACCACAGCAACCCTCTGAGATCCAGTAATACTTGCTCAACCTCTGGCAAAAACAGCTGAACAACATTATGTGAAAAGACCCTGAAACAGCAATGGGAACAGAGCTAAAGTGTCAGGTCACCAGAGAGAACATTCTCCATTCCCTACCCTGCCTTCTCATAATTTTTTCTCATTCTATTCTGATAGCCACCCTCCTATTTGCAAAAATAAGTTTCTTTACTTCCCAAATAAAATTCCTCTGCCATTCATCACATGGTTTAAAAGCTAAAGTACATGTCCCTACAAAAGTGCAAGGACTAAGTTAAAAGTTGATGAGAACTGGTGTCACATCAACAGGAAAAAGTTCCAACTGACTGGCAAAAGTAATGTCTGTTTAGCAAACACATCAGGGTGGAACAATTTAACTCTACAGTAATCCTATGCAAGGCAAAGGAGCAAGCTGCAGTCTCTCCTGGCAATGGGCACTTGTTATTGTTCCCAAGCTCCAAGGCCTTTCCCCATAGTTCAGTGCCTTTGAACTAGTAAACCAATCCATAAAATGCTCCACCTTTGGCATTAGCAAAAAAAATAAGCACTAGAGCAAATAACCTCTCTGAAAAACATGCTGTTTTTCTTGGCTTGGCAGAAATGTTGATCTAAGAATATATACATTTTCTCCAGAGATTTACATTAGCAGCCACTGTAGAGCTTATTGTGAAACACACATACAGCAACAAGACAGAAAGAAAGTGAGCTATTGCAGCAGACTAACATATCAGCCCATTCTCTGTGCACGTCTTGTTCCGAGGGCTGTGATGCACTTGTTTACTGTTTTTAAAAGGAGCACTGACTTCTAATGCCCAGTGACTGTCAAAAGCACTTAGAACACCAAGAATACAACAACTGCAAACCAGGCACCCAAACTCCAGTTACAGCAGCTGCAGCACTGCCAGGGCACCAGGTCAAAGTGGGGTACCAGAAGGGAAGGAAATGCCTCTATCAGAAGCAGCTGTAGCTGATGAGCCCCTGCATCACAGATACATTACAACAGCTTGTCCATGCAGGATTAGCAGGAGGTTTACCTCTTCAAGATTTTACAACTTCAGGGAGACATTTCCCAAGCACAAAGGTATTTTCTCTTACCATCTTCAGCTGTGTTGAGTTTAAGGCTCTGGCCTTTGAAGCTCAACTGTCCACCACCCACTTTGGTTTTGGCAAGTGACTCCACAAGCTTAGTGATGTCTTCTGATGCCATTTTCCTGCTTTTTCCAAAAGTTGAGAGCTGTCAATTAAAAGAAATTGTCATCATAAAAACTCCCTAACTATAACACATAATCTGTACAAATAACCATATGTATTTGAACACTAGCGTGATTTTTGTTACTCAGATATCTAATTGAGTTCTCAGTGTTATCAGTACTTTCCCCAGAGCTCAATTAAGACAGCTAGGCTAGATTAATATTCCGAAGCCGAACGGTCAGATGGTGGTGATTCTTCCAACACTGACGAGACTTGGGTTGCGACGGAGTTGTTATACTTCATAAATAAACAGTAGGTAAAACTATGGATTAAGGCCACATTAAGACATTACTCTTTGTGCAAGACTTAACAATTACAACGTAACATTCGTCTCACCTCAAACCCCATCCTTTAATTATATGTGCTGCACGCTTCCCCTGCTCTCCAAAGCAAGCTAGAATGAACACAGTTGCTTTTCCTTTTCAGTGATATCCCCAGTAGTGCCCTTGTCAGCACAGTTCTAGAACCACCGAGTTGCTGAAAACACTGTGTGTGCTGCATACAAAACTCTCGCAGCTTTCTGGGTGCTTCAGATGTTCCACACAAATTCATCACACATTAAACAGGATGATCTTACGCTCACAATAAATTAGTGAATATTTAGCCTTGAGGCACAAGTCTGAAGCTAGCCATGCCTGGTAGCACCTGCATAGCATTATTTAATTAATATTAATCACTGTGTGAAGGAACTGGCCTCCATCCACTCAGTAGGATAAACTGAGTACATTTCTTATCCCACTACCTCCACTGGGATAAAAGACTATATGCAACTAATGCTTAGAAACCACACACTTAGACTTTACATGTCAGAAGGGATGAAGTTTCATCCCTGCAACAGAAAACTGGTTCACTTCCATTCTTGTCTGATTTAGAAGTGACCCCACACTCTCTCTTTGAGCTCAACAGCACTGGTTTTAAAATATCCCCTACACGGCGGCTGTATATACATACTTTCCTCCTGATACCCATCTGTGAAGCCTCCAACCTCCCCAGAGTATGACTTCTCCTCAGGGGTCTTTAATTTTAATATTGCTTTTGGAAACAAGGGGGCAAAATCTCCAAGGCTGAAGAACATGATTTTTCTAGGACGACTATCTTCTCAAGTAGGTGCTGCCAGTAGAAAGTATCTTACTCCACTCCTACCAGACCACACAGACACCAAACTCATGGACATTCCCAGCCTCTGCCAACCCAACATTGAGAAGGAAGAAAAAGAGGACATCCTCCAAACCACAACAACTTTACCAGACAGGAACAGAAGTTAATATCTGAAGAAGTCAGTCTGTTCACCTAGTTCAATTAACAACTTTACTTTTAAAAGCCAGTTCCATTCTACTATGATCATCTTCTTTACAGATGTACTCATCCTCTTGGCTTCTCTTTCCCTTGAATCTCCTTTGTTGTTCTTTACCTTATACACAGACTGCCTCCTAATCTCAACATACAAACTCAGCATCACATCCTGAAGCATGTTTTATAGCCACACCTAACTGTCAACCTACCAGAGGTCTCTTCACTGTTAATTCTTCTGCAGAGAAAGCTTTGGGGAAAAAAACAAAAAAAAAAAAAGAAGAGTTAGCCTGTTTGGCAAATACAATCAAGGTCTGGAAACGCCTGAAGACAGGTTTCCTATTCACTTAAAGGCTGCATGAAACTTTACATTTCCTGATAATCAAAAAAGTTAGTTCAGACGACTGCCTTAATTACAACACTTCGTCGACCCCAAAAGACAACACACCTGCTACTTGCTGCTCGCCCAGCAACGGGGGCATGGCAGCGCGGGGCGACAGCCCGAGGTCCCCGCCCCGCCAGCCCCTGACAGCCTCCCCGCGTCGCTCGCTCCAGGGGCGGCCGACGGCTCCTCTCTTCCCCCGCCGGAGCTGCCGAGCGCCGGCCACACGCTCCCCCCCGCCCCATGTAACGGGGCCCAAAGCACGGCCGGAACGCCCCTTCCCGCTGCGCGGGGAGAGAGGGAGCGTGGAGAGGGACCCGCGGACGGACACGCGCGACCCGCGCCCACGAGGGGGGAACCCCGCCCGCACGTGGGAGCGCCCCCCGCAGGCGGGGCCGAGGAGCGCGCCAGCCCGCGGGATCGCCTCATCTCACGCGCGGCCCCCTCCGCCGGCCGCTAACGGCGGCGGCTG
>VWZW01005843.1:1279863-1339958 GCA_013397115.1 Edolisoma coerulescens
GATGGTATAATCCCGGGGGGGGGGGGTGTCTCATAATTCAGTTCCTCGCTGCGTTCGTATGCATGCAATCCCTCTGCAGAGGCAGCTTTGCTTTCTCTTGGGGTACATTTTTTTGTATCAGCAAAGACAACCAGGAAGAAAAAAATGTTTTAAAATTAGAACGGAGAGTCGACTGCTGAAGCGCTTTATTTTTTAGATTTTTTTTTTTTTTTTTAAGCCTAATTCACCTTAAAGAATCTCAAAACCAGCCACAAGGGAAAGATCTGTGAATTTTTGTAATGGAAAGCGGTAGCCTCTAGGGCCCAGAGGATATGCAGGGAGGCATTTTCTCTTGCTGGTGCAGCTGAGAGCGAGCGAGAGAGAGCGAGACCTGGAAATGAAAGTAAAGAGATCAGGAGGCACATGGAGGGAGCTGCAGGGGCAGCCGATCCAGAAGCAGAATGCTGCCTTCTATAATTAAATAGCACTTACTATTATTATTACTTCTAGTAATAATACATTAATAATATCTCTAGTAATACAATACCATTTATCACGGAAAGTTTATACATAGTGTGGGGGGGAAAACCCGAGGAGAGGTGAGTTCTTTATTATTATTTTGGGGGGATTATTTTTGTCTTAAATCAGTTCTGTACGTGTGTGTGTTTGTGTATGTAGAAAGCGGTGGACTTGAGAAACAAGAAATTCTGGATGTTGCTTCATTAGAAAGTAAAGGTTTCAGATAGTAACTGCATAGATGAAAGGTTGTGTAATTGGAAATTAAAAAAAAAAAAGTAGTGAAAAATAATACGGGTGAGATTTTGAAGCTAAACCCTCTTCCGCCAAAAATGTGGGGTTTGCAGGAAAAAAAAAATATTGTCAAAGATCCTAATCCCACCCCCTGGAAAAAAATGTGGTAGTAGTCTAAAATTGGATAACTAGGGGAAAAGCCCCTGGGTTTATATGGAAAACTTAGTATTAATCGCGTTTGTGCCTGTTTGTGTTTTGTAGGTTTGAGATGTGTGTTCTGGTCTGTATTTAGGCTGCAGTTTCCCCCTCTTGTTTGGTACAAACCCCATGAAACGGCAGAGAAGCCCTTTGGAATTGCTTTTTAGAAGCACCTTCCATAGGGTCTTCTAAAGTTTATCAAATAAGAAGACTGTGTTTTGGTTTTATTTGGGTTTTGTTTGGTTGGTTGGTTTTAATTCTTTAATGTTTTAGACAGTTTCCGGGTGGCAGGGGACGTTAAGTGTTGTGGTTTTTTCTTTTTTTTCTCTTAAAGCCGCCTCCCAGACTCTTGGAGATGCGTGATTTTTATTTAAGCGCATGGGGGGTGGGGAAGGAGGAAGAGTATGTTTTGGTTTGTTTTCCTTTTCCCGGGGAACCCTGGATGTCTCCTGCCGCGGGAGACCCCTCCCAGCACGGCCGCGGTGGCGGGAATGCCGGGGTGCCGGCGTCCGGCAGAGCCGCGGGGCTGCGGGGGGCGCCTCCGGCCCGTCTCGGCTCCCGCGGCCGAGGTGGCGCCTCTCTCAGCGGCGGCCTCTACGCAAGGCCGGGGATCGGCGGCCTAGTGCTGGCAGTGGGGGGAGGAGGAGGCGAGCGAGGGCTCCCGCGCCATCCGTGTGGGAACCAGCCCCGGGATTTAGTTTTTCAAATGAGGCAGGGGAATGCGAGCTGGGTGGGCAGGAAACCAAGAGCAAGTGACTTAGGGATAGGCAGCGTCACCCCAAACCCCCTCCTTGCTCCTTGGCTGCGCTGCAGTGGGGGCAGGAGGACGGGTGGCCTGCGGTACGTGAGGGTGTTATGTGTGGAACGCAAGGCTGAAGGAAGTGGAAAATGGGGTCATGAGGGCTGAGGTGGTCAATTGAGGCTTTTAGCCCCCACTGCCATCCCCCTCTCAGGGAAACTTGGAGCACTGCTTTTATTTTCACTGAGGGGTGAGCTGGTTGTTGCTACCTTGCTCTGCATACACTAGGTGCAGTGAATATTGCTGGGTGCAGCTGGTGGCACCCCAATGAGCCCAGTGGTCCTCCAGAGCAGGAGTGGCACTAGTGGGGTGCTGGGATGTGAGATGGTGGCTGTGGAAGTACCTTGGGGTAGCCAGTGTGGGGAGGGACAGAGGAATTAGGCCTGGTGGGCACAACATAGTGGTGGGGAATCTAAGAGCTGTTGGCTGTGAGAAGCAGTCAAACCTAGGGAGTAGGGCATGGCAGAAAGCAGCTGCAGGAGTGAGCAAGAGCCCAAGTTTGTAGTGGGCTCTGCAGTTTGTCCTTTGCTTGACGTATGCCTGCTATCTATTCTGCTGCACCGCTGAGGTGGCCAAACTGCAGCCAGTCAAAGACTCCCACGTTTCAGACCAGTGTATCCTGGAACCTTTTTCCTGGGGAGTTCCAGTCTCAGCTCTACAACCTGCCACTTGCATCTCAGTGTACTTATTTCTGGCTGAAATGTTACAGTCAACGCCTGGAAGTTGGTCAAGTGTCAACTCATTTCATCTCAGAAATACAGTATGAAAAACTTTGCCCAAATTCAACTCTGGCTGGGTTATGAATAACACCCGTGTCCTTGATAAGATAAATTCAAGTCTTTCCATTCATCTCATGTTTCTACCATCTACCCATCTAGAGGATATCCATCCAGTTTGTGATTCAGTCACCCAGTTCACTGGCTCATGCGTCCTTCTGAAGGCAAGAAAACCATTTTGCCTGACTGTAGCATTTTATTCCTGTCTGGCAAATGGTTTGTAATTTATTGACGAACTGTGAATGAAGTTCTCGCTAGATGCTGGATCAGAGAGGATAAATGTCTCTGGACTGAAAGGATAAGAGCTTTGTAGTGGAGATATAAATACTCAGAATTTGAATTTTACTGGTGATATGAGTGGACTAGTCTGGACAGAGAGATTTGGTTAGGGGGGAGGAAAGGGATGCTTAGACACAGTGCTTCATAAAATGTTTTCTACTGTGTTTCTAAAAATATCTGAAAGACTAAGAAAACAAAAGCTAAACACACTTTGCACTTAAAATTAATTATGACTAGCTGTGGTATAGTGTGCAGCAGAACTGAAGTGTTGCTCATGTGGGTGGCTCACTGTGTGTTGGGTTTGCTGGTGTAACCAAGTGCATGGCTTGGTCTGAGTGTTAAATGAAACACTGTGAAGAGGTTGGAACAATGAGGGGAGACAGAAGCGACTGAGTTTGCTGGTGAGGTGATGGGGGAGGAGGTGTGAGGAGCAAAAAGAGGAGTCTGAATGGTAGCCTCCTGCAGTGGTTGGGGCAGGCAGGACAGGTTGAGGGGTCTGCCACGTGTGAAGGAGATTGCTGGTGTGGAGTCACATTGAAGAGGAAAGAAAGGTAGTTGGTCCTGAGAGGTGTGCAAGAAGTTGTTGGGGAGTAGCACATGGTGTACACTTTGAAGGTGTTGCCATGAGGGGATGAGTCTCATGTGCAAAGTCATGACATAAGCCTGGAGGTGTGACAGACCTTTAGCAGAGAAAGCTGGTCACCCACTTGCCAGGAGGGAGGAATGTGGGGCAGTACTAGCAACAGTCTAGGAGGGAGATCAGGCCTGTGGTTTATGTCTAAAGAAGGCAATGGAGGGTTTTGGGTTGAAGAACATTCACTCTGGAAGATGAGTGTAGAACTGCAGAGCATAAACAGCATGCAGGGCACAGAAGGTTGCCTTTTACGAGGGTTTTGTAGCAAGGATCAAACTGTAGCTGTGTATTGTGGGACTTACAGAGATGCAATAGGCTGGTCAGCCATCCACATGAGGCAAGGGTGGAGATATTCTTGTTGGATGCAGTGGCAATAGTGGTGAGGAGAGGAAAAACAGAAGGGGAGCTTCGGGATGCAAGAAGAGTTGGGTAACGCTACAAAGGAGACATTCTGTAGCCATTCCCAGTAGTCCTTTGGCTGCACTCCAGATTTGGATCAGTAATGTTTCAATGCCCTTCTCTCTGGGCAAGCAACAGTAATCAGTTCTCACTGTAACACAGACCCACATCCTGCTGTGTAGGATGTTTTAGCAGCGAGATCAGCGTAGCTGTGAGAACTGGTACTGATCTCTTCTTCACTCCTTGCAGAGTGTTTTAAAGGCTGAGCTCAGAAACAGAAGTAGACCATGTGTATCAGAAGCTTTTCAAGGTGGCGATCTGTTTTGTGGATATACACAATTGTAAAGGTGTGCCACGGCATTTTTGGAATGCTCCATTGACTTTGTGATGACCAGCCAGTGTTCAACTGCTCTCCCCACGGTTGTCAATAATCTCCCTTTTCATCAGATCCGTGGGCTGCTGCTTCACTTCCCTGACTTTTGTTCACTCCAGCATGACTCATGTCAGGGAGCAGCAAGAGCAGGGCTGCACCTCCAGCGAGGACCAGCGAGTAGCTGAAGGTGATGGCAGTCACCAGCAATGCCCTCACTCACAGGGTACAGTCCCACCACACCTGAACAGTGTAAGCAGAACTAGATGCCAATAGCAGTGGTCCATCCACAGTGCCAAAGAAGATGAGGTGGTGAATCTGGTCCAGGTCCACCCAGCAGTAGGAGATGGTGCCAGAGACAGGACTGGAGACAAGCTGCCTGCAGTGGAGGTCTGAGGTTTGTCCCAGAGATAGAACTGAGGACAAGTTCACCTACAGCATAGCTCAGACAAGGCAGGACCTGGACCTCAGCTGAAGTGGAGCTTCTAGACCATGGACAGAGGGGCATAAGTGGGGGTCCAAGGTGAGGCTGTTTGGAGTACTTCAAGCCTTTCGTGTATTCAGGGACCAGACAGCTAGAAGTTCTTCCTTCCTCCCTGTGCTCTCCCCATGAGCCTTTGGGAGTATCCACTTGACTCTTTTGCTTTCTCTTCTCCCCCACAGTTCCTCTCTTGTCATTTCCTGTGGAGACTCTTTCCTCACTCTTGTTTCTGATGGCCCTCTCAGTTCTCCTACAGTGTTCTGGGGTGGCTCTGTCCTCTTTCATGTCTTTCACTGCTGTCTTGGCGGAAATGGTTCCTACTGCTCTTCCGCTTCTCTGTTTTCTCTTACTTCCTCTGTCTTTGCAGAATTTCATACAAGGAGAAAAATTGAATGAATTACCTCTCTTTCCTTGTCTACCTCTCAAGCCTGTCTGCCTGTATCATTACTGATCATATTAACCTCACAATCTCCTTGTTAAATTTCCTTATTTCTTCCTGATTGCTCATTATCCTGGCTATTTATGAATCAATGTAGGCCTTCTGTTGGTGTTGTACTGAAGTATATCGGCTCTTGTCCATCATTTCTGTTAAAAGCCTTTGTAGAGATGCTGATCATCCCTCGTCTTATCTGTTGGCTTTCCCTTTCTTGCTGCACTGCCCATCCCCTTCCAAGTTCAGCTGCTTAAAATCTCCTACCTGCTGCTTGAACCAGTTTGCTCCCAAATTTAATGTCTGATGACTTACAAACTGCACAGTGTCACTTTCAAGCCCTTGCTTCCTTCTGCTGCCACTTTTTTCTGGTCTTTCTCTCATTCCAGTCTTTCTCCCTTCCCCCAACTCTCCTTCTTGGTAAAGGGCAGCTATCAATTCTACATTTTGCGTGGCACAGAGCACAATCAATAAGGGCTTGCTGAGTTGTCAGGATTGATTTTTATGTACCTTAAAGGCCCCTTCACCCTGTTCAGACTGAGTCTGTCATTGATACTGCAAGATATCTTAGAATGATAGGGATGTCTTAATGTAAAAGGGAGCTGGATGATAAGTTGTTGTAGTGTAGAGGTGGAGAAATTACTTTAGTTTCTCTTGTATCTTTTCAGAGGCAATCCTGGGATGGGAAGGTACAGTGTCTTCATCTTCATCTCATCTCAGTGTTTCTGTACTTGCTGCCTTTGTCCCCAAGTTCCTGTTCCTCAAATGCTGAGCATTATTTGTGGTCTCAGCTGGTTGATGTGAAATTTGCTATCACCAGCAACTCAGTTTTGCCACAAAGTGCCATCCTTTCTCCCCTTCATTATTTTTTTCTTGTGTGACAGACCTGTGTACCTTGGAGAAAGGTCACTGAGGAGCCATTCCAAAATTTGCTTCCAAACTGCAGAGGATGAAGGGCAGATAACTCTTGAGCCTTCCTAAGGTGCTGCCCACCCCAGTTTAAAACGCTGCAGGATAGAGCTCTGTTCCCACACCAAAGAAGTGTTCCCCAGTCTATGCTGCTCTTGCCTGCTGATTTTCAGCGTGAAATCCCCATTGCATGGATTCAGTGCTGTCCTTTTATGTGGACCACGGCAAGCAATTCCATCTCCTTCCTCTGCATCTCCCTTTGTGCTGTACCTCCATATACCTTATGTAGATGACTTGTTTCATATGCTGTGCAGTAAACTAGTTTAAATCTGTCCCAGATAAATAGTGGTCAAATTGCTTATCGTGGGAGGGTCTCAGCACAAGTTCCTGAAATGACTGCCAGTGCAGGCAAAGATGGTGTTGGGTTTCTTCCCTTTCCTAGAAGGCAGTCATGATACCAGTTGGTTCCCATTGCTTTATTTACTGGCAGCCTAAGCAGAGAGCTCAAATTGAAGTAATTCCTCTTTGCCCATGTATCCTGTCAGTGGCATGTGAGAAAAAGCAGATCCTTGGTAGTGAGCTGCTAGCCGTGCTGTATCTGCAGTGTGGATAAATCATGGGCTTCGCTGTTCAGGGCATCTGCTCTGGAACATTTTGTTAGTAGTAAATTCAGGCACAAACAAAATACTGTGCTGTTTAATTGCCAGCAAGACCTAAAATGACTCACTTTGTGTTGTTTCTTTTTCTTCTTCCTCCGCAGCAACTATAATGGAGAGGCAGAAGAGAAAACAAGAAATAGAGAAAGGACTTCAGTTCATTCAGTAAGTGGACAACCTCAGTGTTCCCTGTGGATTTGGAGGCGGTTGTCTTTCTATCGAGGATTGCAGGAACTGAGTTTTTCCTGTTCACTGCTTTGGGTTTGCTGCGTAGGAAAGACAAACTGTCCTGAGAATTTTCACTGCGATTTTTCAGGGTGTTTCTTGTCCTCTTAGCTCCCTAGACTTGAAATTCTGTCATTTTAATATCCTTTGGTTTTGCCCTCCACTGCAGTTCCAGGATGATCTTTATAGTCAGCCTAATGCTAATAGTACTTGGACCTTTCACATCATCTTCAGCATGAAGATCTCAAAGTGCTCTCTCAACAAGGTTATCCCGCCTTTGTTAGGAAGGGAGATAGCGTTTCAGTTCTGTAGGTGGGGAAACAAGGTGCATAACTTGTTAGGTACCCCATATGGTGCCTATAGGAAAAATAGATGACCTGGGCTCTTTTACAGTTGCCAGCCTGGTAGGTGTCTCAGATCACTCTTCTATGAATATCATGTGGCCTCATAGAGCTTGAAGTGGTTGCTTATGTAGTAGTTACAAATCCAAGTACTTCCTTATAAAATGCAGTAGTATTTTTCCCTCCAACGTTTGAATTAGCAGAGGCCTCAAACTCAGGTCCAGGTTCCACGGTGAGTAAGGCAGTAGTAAGATTGTAATCAGATTGTTTTGGGGTTTTTTAAGTTCTGCTTTGAGTCCTGCAATTATTATGCCTGAAATCCGTGCCTTTACAGCAGGAAACTTCCCCAAATCTTCCATGTTACATATTTGTATCCTGTAATATGGCCATGATATTTTCATCCCAGTCTGAGACTAAATGGGGCTGATAACCCAGTTTTAGAGAGGTGATCATGCGATTTATATTGGTTGCACTTATAAAAATGCACGAGGTTCTGGGGAAGAAAATAATTTAGAAATATGAGGCGTAGTTCGTGCATCTGGGGTGTATCTTGCACTCTGAACCAGGAGCAGTGCCATGTGTTGGTTTGTTTTGATGCGAAAGAGGGAGTCCAAGTTTGTAAGCAGCATGAATGTTTCTTACAAAGCCATGACATTTCCTGTACTTAGTTTTAAGAAGTGATTAGATGAAGTCTAAAAAATGTTTATTCTGTAATCAAGATCATGTATGCACTGTAGGTGAGAAAAGCTATGAAAGGTGCTAAGGATTCCTCTAGAGCCTGTTGATTTGTCCTTGAAGAGAAAAAATAAGTATATGTGGACCAAGCCTGGATGAATTGGGTGGTCCAATTTGAAGAACAGAACCTTTCTCTTAAGTCTCAGTGCTGCTGTGGGGTAGGTGTTATCCACACAAGCACTGCCAGTGTTTGTGGCGCAGCCCTGGCCAAGAGAGTTGGAGTTAAATGATCTCCTGAATCTGCATTGTTTTCTCCCTTCATTTTGTGGGGTAGGCCTAAAGGCATGTGGCTAAGTTAAGGCAAAGAAAAGTGATTGCATTTATCTCTGTATGTCTCTGGTCTCACAAAGGATTCGAGGCGGTCTTGGAGTGCCACTCTAGTGCCTCTCATTAGAGCCAGATGCACATAAAATACACTTGTATTCTTCATGGCAGTCTCTGATGGGACTTTATTAAAGATGGGTTTTTTAGGTGACTGTCAGAAGGCACATTACAGAGGATCATGTATGCACAGAAAGTAAATGAGAATAAGACTCCTCTAGTCTCAAGTCCCTCTGAGACTTGAGCATCACCTGACACTACTGTGACTGTCACTGAGCATAATGCTCCCTAACTGTGTTCTCTTTGCCTCAGCTGCCTTTGCAGTGATAAAATGTTCAGTAACTTGCTGAGATCACCAACACAGGACCAGAAGAATGATCTCTTCATCAGACAAAAGCCCTTGTTTGCCTGTTTCATGAGTATTTTCTCTTCTTTTTTTTCAGGTCCACATTACCCCTAAGCCAAGAAGATTATGAGGTAATGGAGATTTTGTTTGTTGATGCTGGGAGCCCTCTGGTTAGCAAGATTTTTTCTGTTGCACAGCCATTAGTTTACATGCCAAAAGTGAAGAATGTGGGATGGTCTGTCACAATTTGCCTGTGACTTAAAGTTTTAAGTTTCTGGTGATGACAACTTTTAGGGAAAGGAGAAGACACTTGATGTTCAAGAAGAATGGGGATTTGACTGGATTATTCTCGTCTACCAAAAAACCTGGTGTTTTACAGGAGAGTAGGGATGCAGGAGTATTTTAGTGGGCAGGAAGTTTGCTAAAAGATATGGAAAGGAATGGGAAATTGGGAAGTCTCTCCTGTCTCTGAATGTCCACATGAGTCTCTTTGTTCTCTCCATGCTGCCCAGGCCTTTTTGCAGAAGCTGGTGAGAAACTTGTTTGCAGAGGGCAATGATTTGTTCCGAGAGAAGGATTTCAAGCTTTCCCTGGTGCAGTACGTAGAAGGGCTGAACGTGGCAGATTACGCAGCCTCTGACGAAGTGACCATCCCAAAGGAACTCCTCTGCAAGCTACATGTCAACCGAGCTGCCTGCTACTTTGCCATGGTGAGTGCTTTCCCAAGTCATCCCCAGGAGCCAGGGGGGACATCATGGTTGCAGTGCTGTGCAGTTGGAAAAGATGCCAGGAGGCATTTCAGCTGGTTTTGTCCACTCCCTATTCAAACTGGAGGAGGCAACAACACACAGAAAAGTCTGGTATCTCCTCACAATTGCACTGTCTTGTGAGACCAGAGGAAGGATGTGAGGAGAGGGGGCCAGGCCTAAGGTACTGACAATGCAGTCCTGGTCCACATTGGTGAGGAGGTAGTACCATCCAGTGTCTTCCAGTATTGAGCAAGTATTTTTCTGGAATACTGTTTGAGTATTGCTCTGGAAGCTCTTGTGTCCTCCTGTGAGACACTGGAAGACACTAGGAAGGCTTTGGGTCTTGAAGGAACTTGCAGCATATACATGGAAAAGGATTCTGAAATACCCAGGCTCTAAAAGGCTGCGTGCTTCCATTTTACTAAGGCATGTAACAGCTTTCCTTTATGGCACAACCCCAGAGCAGGCCCATCCTGTTTATAATGACACTGAGTCCCCTGAAAATTAGCAAGCAGTCACATAATTAAAGACTTTCAAGTGTAATATGCCCAGGGTAGAGGGGGAGACAAGGTTGCTCAAGCAGCCTTAGTTCTGTCGTTCACTGACCTTGAAGTGTTTTGAGTTTTGCAAGATTTAACAAAATGTTGTTAATGTAGGTGTGTTTGCATGCTGGTCTGTGCATGAGGTAACATATGTACTTCCACCTGCTGCTTGTGTTCCTGTTTTCTGCTGAGAGAGAGCATTTGCACTCACAGAGAAGGAGGAGTTAGTCTGCTGTGCCTCAGCTGACTCCAGGTGGTCTGTTCCATGCAGGGGTTGTATGAGAAGGCGCTGGAAGACAGCGAGAAGGCTTTAAGTCTCGACAAGGAGAACATCCGAGCACTATTCCGGAAAGCCCGTTCCTTAAATGAACTTGGAAGACACAAAGAAGCATATGAGTGCAACAGCCGATGCTTGCTGTCCCTCCCACATGTAAGTTTTTGACATACAACTCATCTTGGCTTTTGTGGCTCACAACCTTCCTCTCCTCAACATGCTTAGTGTGAGGGCAGAGGACAGTGGAAGAGGAATCTTGGCTGTTCCCAAGAACATGCTTATGCTCAGAAATTCTTCCTCTCTGACTCAAAGATGTTTGTCCTCACATGTTTCTTCAGGCCAAGTCACCTCTTACAGATAGTGCCAATCAGGGACACCAGTTAGTGACAGCAGGTTCCCAGTTAGTGACAGCAGGTTCATGGTCTGTTTGTGAAGAGCAAACACCTGCCCTAACAAAAGGTGAACTAAAGCCGTGAGAGTATTTTAATTGGCTGCTTTTATATCTCTAATGGAAGTGACTAGGAGCATGAGATAAATGGGAACTGGAGCTCTGGAAGGAAAATATATATGGTTTTCCTGTTTTGAATAAAAATGTCTCACATTTCACTTACTGACTGCTAAGGCAAAGTGATCAAGCTTTTTATTTCTTGAGGAACGTGCAAAGGTGTCCTTGACATCACATGTCATAGTTATTTTTGTGTTCACGGGTGTGTAAATTTTTGCAGGCAGGGGGGACTATCTGCATATACGAGGAACTAAATATTTTCCTGACAGTGCTTTTGAGCATCCTCTTAGGCCAGATACTGATCAGGAAACCAGACTGTGATTACATGGATTCAAGTGAGCACTGTGCTGATTTTGGTTCTGATCCATCACAGTAATGTTATTACAAGAAAAATGCATCTGCCTCAGCAGGAGAAGTTAAGTTTCCTTTATTATTAATGTTATAGAAGCAATCTTTGAAAGCCTTGTTAGCAGTTAGTTATTCCTTTTGTATAGCTTGTACATTCTAGTTTCTTTGACTTTGCAGAACAGGGTGACCAAAACATATTAAAGTCATCATGTTTGGGGAGTCCCAAGGAACTGTTTTATAAACAAACCCTTTGATTAACAAAAGCATCTAATTTAGGTGTTCTTGTAAAGCCATATCTGGCTATATTTTACATTGCAGTTCAGCCACTTAATTTAATTTATATTTTAACCATATAGTTATGTTTACATAGCTCTCATTATTATTGTTACAATCATCATGGTCTAAAGATACTTCATCAAACTTCTCTGTTTCAGGGAAGTTCAGCCTAAAAAACTCCATGTTGAATGGTCTGCATTTCCTATTCTAAACAATTCAGCCTTGTAAATTAACATACCCCATTGTCTTATTACCTGCTTAACAGAAATCATAAGCCTTCTCTGCATCAAAGGCAAGTCACGCTATCCATCATTTCAGTCTTGTTTCTATTACCCTCGGGAGCACATGGGTACTTCCATCTTGCATTGCTGTAATTGCTGAGAACTTTGTTGTGGTCAAAACAGAGCCTGTCTTAAAATTTCTGGTGCTAAAGGATCTGCCACTCATTCGGCTCACTGTCTGTCAGAGTTAACTTATTTCTGGGTGCGGATACTCAGTGCTGCTAGTTTGCAGAAGTTCTCAGTATGGTGAAGTTAATACTCCTCCGTGGTATGCTTTTTTTTTGGTATGGCATGGGGTGTTTTAGAAGAGGAAATGGACAAGCTAGATTTTGTTTTTACTGAGTTCAGTCAAGATGGTGACAAGACTAATGCTGAGGGTGTGGGGAAGTGAGTACAATGAAAAAATGGCACTCCAAATTGAAGGGAAAAGTTGCTGATACAGTGGACTGGAAGAACCAGAGGCTTCTCAAATACTATTTCAACAAATACTGTTGAAAGGGAAAGGACTCAACCTGCAGGGAGAAGGAGATTGGAAAGACCAGCATGGCAAGTAGAGAGAAGAGGGCAGACTTCAAGGGTGGAGATGAGGGAGGAGATGTCAGAACATTAAGGAAGGCTATCTCAATAGGTTGGGCAGATACTTTTTTCCTTCTTTGAAAAAACTGTTAAAGTGCTCCGATATTTTTGCAAACAGGGAGAGAGAGGAAAACAGAAAACACCACAGTTGCTGGTGATATACAAGCGTAGAAGACTGGCAGGTTGTTAGTCTGGGCAGAAAGCCCATGGTGGTGTGTGAGTGGGCATGGACACCAGGCAGGGAGGATGGTAAGTGCCACACAGTGGGGAAAGCTGAAGGATCTGCTTGTCTAAGCTGAGGCAGTTTAACTGGAGCTGGAGACAGTCAAAATGCCTTCTAGCTAGTAAGTGGAAAACTGAGACTTGGTTTCAGCTTTAAAAACAAACAAGCAAAACAGGCTAGTGAGTCCTGTCTGCATATCAAAACTGATTATTAACTCTGCAGCTGGCAGACAGGGAAGACATGCAGGCTCTTTCCCAGGCATGGAGACCTTGCGGAAGCTGTATCAGCAGCCAGCCTTGGCAGCTCCTTCAGCCAACTTGCCAGCAGGACTCCTGAACCCTGTTTTCACAGAATGGGTGCTTTGTTGGAAGTAGATATTTGATTCTGATTTTCTGCAGCATTGAATGAGTGTAGGGCAAAACTCCTGGTGCAACTGCAGCATCTTGGCAGGACTGAATGACAAGAATACTGAAGTCTGTCTGGACTCTCCTGGGGCTGCTCTGGAAATTATCTACCTGCTGCTGTCTAAAGTTGAGGCTTCTTGGTGCAGCCCAATGTGCATAACTGCATTCCTCTTTATTTCGTTCTGTGTGCCACAAAGGCAAAACTGAGAGTGTCCTGTCAATGGTTTCATCCCCAGGATGAAAGCGTCACACAACTGGGACAGGAGCTTGCCCAGAAGCTGGGGCTGAGGGTTCGAAAAGCATACAAAAGACCTCAGGTATGACTTCTTTTGTCTTAGAGGCTATCCTTTGCTTGCACAGATTTTCTTTTGCACAAGTGGTAGGTGCTGCTCTGCAGTTACAGACGTGTACACAACCCTGCAAACTCTTTTGCAGACTGCTGGCAACCCTCCTTGTCCTGACCCCCTGACTCACTTTGCCGTGATCCATTTCTAACCCCATTGCTGCTCTGTCTACTGCCAGGATGTTTTCTGAGTCCCCAGCTGAGCCAGGCTGGTGCTGCAGGATAAACTTCCGATGCAGTAGAGGCCTGGTTTTTTTTGCAGGAGAGGGACATGTGACCTGATCCCAAAGCAGGTTTCGCATTACAGTCCTCTCCCTGTTATGAGAGGGATGAGAAGGGTGGGATCCTCTGCTGCATTGGAGGCATGGCTGGTTTTGTAGTGCAGTGGATCATGAAGGGTTCCTGCCCCATTTCTGGGCGTACACTTCTTTGGGGTGGGGGAAAGGCTTGTGCTTTGAGAGAACAGGTACACATCTGGTCAGAAGCTAATTGACACCGGTGGCTGGATCCATAGCTTGGCTCTGCAAGGGAACGCTCTAGGTGTTTAAATGTGTACCCTGGGATGGAGCTAGAGGGCGTCAGGCCACTGCTAGCCATAAAGCTGCTCTCCCATAAAGCTGCCTTGGTCACGGATTTTGTTCTCAGGAGCAGAGAACATGAGCTGGTAGCGGAGGCTGACATTTGCCTTTGCATCCTCTGCCCCAGGCACGTGGTGTGTTAAACAAACAGCGTGTTCCATCTCCAGGGGGGCACCTTTGCAGCATGAGGTGGAGTGATTGGTGGGCATCCGGTTTGCAGAGAGCTTTGGGAGTAAATCTGGCTGTAACATGTTAATCCTCTCCCCAACAAACCTCACGTGTCATTTGCCTACTCTAAAAAAACTCCTTGATCTTGTAGCAGCTCTCAACACTCTCAAATGATTCTGTCTCAAAGAAAGAGAAGTTTATGGGGCAATACTTTTTGTAGCTGTTCACTGTGTTGGCCTTGCCACATTTTTGCTGCTGTCATTTTGCTGTCATTTTTGCTGCATTTTGATGCAGTTGAGATAGGCTTAAACCACCTGTATGTTAGAAATATAAAAATTAAACACTCCAAAATGCTTTTTATTGTTTGAAATTTTGTGACTGGTATTTTGTTAACACTTCGCAATCTCTTGTGTTGAATTCCAGCTTTCACTCCAATACTGTAATGCCTTCCCAAAGTAGTAATTTCTTAATGAAAAGCAAACCCTTCTGTTTCTCAAGGAAGTTTTTTGCCTCCTGATTGTGGGTCGGAGGTGTACAGAACAATTATATGTCCCTTTTCAGTGTTGACAAATGTGTACCCTTGTGTCACTGTGGGGTGACTTTTTGGGGGGGCTTTTATTTTTGGGAAGTGCTTGGAAAGAAACCATATTGTAACCCAGCTTTACCTAGTTTATGAGCATTCACGGGCTGAATTCTGCTCTAAGACCTGTCTCTTCCTTGCAGCAGGAATTGGAAACATTCTCACTACTCAGTAATGGCACATCAGTCAATTCATCAAACCAGGTAGAGTTTGCATCCTGTGGTTGTTACTGTTTATGGGTTGTGTTGCTAGAATGCTTTAAAGTTTTATTTGCATGCAAATTTATAACTGTCTTTTAGGTTTGAACTGTTTTAATTAGTGTTTTCTGCTTTTAAGGAATATTGCCAGGAAATTAATTTCTTTGAAAATATTTGTACTGACATCATTTTTTATGTCAGTAATTAGATCACTGAAGATGCTTATTTTTCTTAGTTATTGTGAATGTTTGCTTTCTCTTGTATTTTAAATACATTTTTGTTTTCAAGTTTTGCATATCTAACAACAATGCTAAGTAAAAGTCAGAAAGTGCAACTGCTGAAGAAACACAAAATTAAATCCCGCAATGTACTGAGCAAGGTACATACACAGTTTATGTATTGTTTGTATTGTCCTGGGAGATCCAGCTGGGCAGGGCAGTGTACAAATACTAAGGTAAAATATAAGAAATTGCTGGTTTCCTTGTTCTACCACAGGGCAAAAAAACCTCCCAACAAACAAGGACTTGCTGTTTCTAGAGGCTGTGTGGTACTTCACAATGCTCCTTAAAGCAAACGAATGATAAAACTGTAAACATTGTAATTTTGTACAAGACGGGATACTAAAGAACTAGTTACCTCTCACTGTTCAGTGACTTGGCTTCATGTCTTTCTAGTAAGGGCAGTCAGCTTTCTTTAATAGTTGTGCCTAGTTTTTAATTTGAAAATCTTTTCTTTTTGTAAGAATTGAAAATAGTGAAAAACCCATTGTAGTAGATGCAATATCACAAGATAAATTCTTTACTTGTGCCTTTTTAAGCTTAAGCTAAAAGCACACATACTTACCTCTGTTTATGTTTCTGTAAAATGTGGACTCAATTTATTCCTTGCCTTGAGCTCCAAGTCAGCAGTTGTCTTGGCGGAAACATTTTCCTGTTTTGAATTTGCTGTAGAAGTTTGTGGTTGTTAGATTGCAAAATATGTGAACTAAGAAAAGGAACGTTGTGTAAGATCAGGCTAATCAGATCTCCCATGCAGTGGGCTGACCAATTGATGTGTCCTGGGACTTGGGACACGGTGTTCTCATCCACACATGGAATACCCTATTCTATGTATGGAGTTGCTCACATGTTTGGATATTGTGCAGGCATGGTTTTCCTTTGCAGCAAAATGGTTTGCTGGCTGTTGAAGGTAAACATGAATAGGTTCCTTGGATTAATGGCCTCCTAAAGTTCATTGGTTTTACTGTTCTAGCACAGAAGGAGGCCATAAAGGAAAAGAAAGTGTCGTATACATTTATGTCTAAAGATTAATTTCTCACAATATTTTTCCTCTTCCTTTTCCTATATCCTCTTTGCAGACTACTTCCAATGGATTGGGCTCAATAGATGACATCGAAACAGGTAAAGATATCGCTCTCCTCAGACTTTTGTGGCTTCAATATGGTATGAGACCAGGCTGGCAGGCTTGAGAGGTTCATCATTTGCATCTCTTCTGCACACTCCCAGCTTTGGTGACTAGGAGAAGGAAAAAGTGGTGCAAAGCAGAAGTGTTTTTCTTGCAAACACAGCTTTTTGTCCAGGCCCAGTGAGAGACGAGTCTGGGAATTAAAAGGGTCTGCTGAGGTACACAGCTCTCTCCAGTTGTGCTTTCTTAAAGCTGTGCTTGGCAAAGCTTCTGAAACTCTGCTCCAAGCCAAAACAGTCCAGATAAAGTGAAGTTAAGGTTGTTTGTGCTTTGAGTGCATATGGTCCTCCAAGACGTTGAGGTGGAGGAATTGAAAACAAAAGGAGTTGTGAGGGACCCAGGGAGAGCCGAGTTCAGGGTTAGGCACTCAGGAGGAGAAGGAAGACTAACAGGGTTGCTTTTCTCATGCTGGGAAACAAGTGACCTTAACTCTGCCCCTGTAGAAAGGCTTGCTACCTTGTGTGCTGGAGCTCTGAACTTCTGCCTCTGAGCACATCAGCCTTTGTTCCTTTGTAAGGTAGCTCTTTGTGTGAAGGAAAGTGTGAGTACTTACCACCACAAGTAGCAATTGCTCTTTTTATAGAAAGAAACTAATTTCATGATTAGGGTGCTTTGGAAAACATGTTAGTTCTCTGTTGAATGCCAGTTCAGTATCTGATTGCTACATGAGATCATGAGACCCAGTTCTGTGAATTAAAGAGAGTTTTTCACATTATCTTGCTGTGCTAAAATTAACTGGACTCCTACTACAGAGTAACGAATGACTGCATCCAGTAAACTCTATCTAATCTGGATTTGGTGTAAGAGCAGCATGCCACCTTTGCTGCAGATTAGGCAGGCAGAGCCTTTATTGCTAGGAAATCCTTGCAAAAGCACTGGAATTATGTGTTATCCTGTTGCCCTGAGAGTGGTGTGCCACCAGGACGGCTGAGGGTGCTGGGTACCCTGAGAGTTTCAGATACAAAGTTTTTTTAGCAAGGGTGTTTTTTGTTGTTGTCTTGTTTTAAGATGCAAACTCTTGAAGCCCTTTCCTCGCATGTTTTGCTTGAAGTCATCTGATTAACTCAGCCCAGTCCTGCAGAGAGATCATGGCTCAGATCTGGCTCAGTATGGCCATTGGCCAGCCAGTGCACTAGGGAACCACTGCTGTTTTGGAGAGAGGAGCTAGAAACAGTGCTTTTAAAAGCTTTGTGTTTGCCCCTTGGGGACAGGCAGATATATGGCCAGAGAAGCTACCAGCTGGGGGGGCTTGGTATGGGAGACTTGGTTCATGGGAGTGTATGGACAAGACCCTCATTGAGCTTAGAGTAATACACGGGGCTGAGAGTGATGGCAGGGGCAGAAATCAGCATGTGTGGGTGTGCCTGTGAGCTACTCATCAAAGAAAGCTGTTCTATTCTTTTGAGATGGAGCAAATGTCAGGGAATGCAGAGGATGCATGAGCATTCTGTAAGGAGAGTACATGAGATGTGGGTATCACATCACAGCTGGTGAGTGAGGTCAGCAGATGGGGTGTCCTGAGGAAAGCAGGAATGGGAGAGATTGGAAAAAAAGATTGGAGAGAGTAGAGTGGGAGGAAGTGGCTGAAGGAATGACAGGGTTTGGGTGGTCAGGGAGAGGGGAGTGGACATCTTCCCTCTTCCACTTGCAAGTAGTGGAACCTGTTGGTCCCTGCTCTCCTCCTTGCCCTTCACGTGCACTGAGCTGTGGGGGATCCCGTGTTACTGTCTGCCTTTTGGTCATGCATTCAGCTTTTCTGGGTTTGGGGCCTCTTAGGGTGTGTGAGAGCCTCTTTTCTTTGCTTCCCAGTCTGAGTGGAAAATGCAGGGCCTCATTCATTCCTCAGAGAAAGTCCTTTGGGGCCCTGTCATTCTGCACCCTTCTGCTCCCTGCTGCACGTGTGCCCATCCCTTCCGGCATGTTCTGAACTTCTTGTTGGCCTCTATAGGGATCTTGACAGTACTCCAGATTTAAACATCTGAAAAATGAGAAGGCACAAGCCATCCCTTTGTACTGCAGGGAATCTGGCCAAGCTTCCAGCCATGAGGGAAGCTGGATGGCTGGCTCCCTGCTGGCTGGGGGTTCTGCACCAAAGGGAGATGAGATGAGAGAACTCATTGCAAAGGGGGCATGGGGTTGGAGCTGAGCCTGATTCGTGGGGCAACTGCAAAACTAAGGACATGCACGGCCTTCCTTTAAGTTGCTTCCTGTGGAAATGTATTCAGCTGCAGCACCAAAATCCCATGTTGGATCCCATAAGGTACAGCATGTGTTTTCCTTCAATGGCATGCTTGAGGATGTGGAGAGGGACCTGTGTCTGTTCCTTGCCACTTCCCCTGCTTTCCCTGTCTTTTGTCATGGCTCAGCCTCCAGTGCCTTGCACAGTGACCTTTGCTGTGGTCCATCCACATGGATCACTCACAACAAATACTGGAGGAAGGGTTGCAGGGGTTGGTGCTGTGCTCCTGGTGGGGTTAGAGATGGGGGGCATGCCTGTGTGTGTCATCTCTGCTGTTGTTTTGTTCAGGACTTAGGGGTTTGCTGGACTTGCTAATTTGCTGAGCTCTCTGAGAAGGCACCAAGACATTCCTGGGCCAGTGAATGAGGAGTATACAGACAGTAACTGGGCTCACTTGCCTGGTCCCTGATGCAAAGGGATAGCCAAGTTCTCTGGGGGGCTGAGTGAACAGACCTGGTACAGACAGGATGCAGCATTTCTTGCTGGATCAAGTTTTGTGTCTCTGAAGCTTGTCTTGTTTCTTTCCCAGTCTTATCAGTCTTTCTTATAAAAGCTATTGTCTCTCCTTCCAAACTTTGCCTTGCTTTTATAGCCTTAGTCTGTTGCAGCTACAGCGCAGCCAATGGGAGGAGTGGGTGGAGAAGGTAGCATCTTTGTCTTATTTCTTTTCTTTTATTCCAGGACATCTACACAGGGGCAGAATTAAGGTAGTTTGGGTGCTTGGTTTAAGAACTGCAAATGTAACGCTGCATTTTCCAAATTTCTAACATTTGAACTTCTTTTTTAACCTTTAATTTTTTTGAGAATAAAATGCTCTTCTGTGAAGAATATGTGCTTGCAACCTTAACTTCACTTAACAGAGGTTTATATTGCATGATGGGAACATCTTACTACTTCAGTAATGTACTGGAGAGGGGAAGAAACCTTAGGGAAAACCACTGCCT
Source organism: Edolisoma coerulescens (assembly GCA_013397115.1). NCBI lineage: Eukaryota > Metazoa > Chordata > Aves > Passeriformes > Campephagidae > Edolisoma > Edolisoma coerulescens. The sequence continues at coordinate 1,299,183 of VWZW01005843.1, forward strand.
CTTTCCTGCCTCAACCCCGTCTCACACGAGTTCCCAAGGGCATATTTGCTGATTTGCAGATGTTGAGGGGAAAAATGGGTAGCAACCTCCCACTTGTGGTCATCAGGAAAGACTCAAGAGCAGGGAATTTACTAGGGTAAAGACAGTTGAGTGAGTCTGATGGGGCTTTTTGGGACATGTTGTTATCACAACCTGATCTGAACACTCAATCTCTGACTCTCCTCTCAACAGGGCCTTGTGTTTTTTATCTTTTTCCATTTAGGATGCCTGGGTTTTTAGAGAAGGTGTGCAAGTAAGCAAGCTTTCAGCTGGGATATAAAAGCTCCAAGGAGTAGAGAGGGCAGTGATCTCTGCCAAATGCATTAGTGATGAACATTAAAGGAACTCCAGGTGGTGGGTTATAGACAAATTGGATTATGTGCCCCTGGCCTTTAGTCCTGGCCAGTTTGGAATTTGGTAACTGCTCGGCCACAGGTTTTGTGTTGTTCCTGGTTGCTGTATGTGCTTGCCAAATCCTGACAGTCAGACTGGGCACTGGCCCTTCGAGAATGTATTTCAGCTATTGGTGAGCCATTGGAGAGTGGGAACAAAAATGAAAGGGCAAGTACTCTTCAGACTAGAGCCTCTCCTCTCAGAAAATTGGCATACTTGTTTTTTGTGATTTGATGGAGTTGTACAATATTGGTTTTGCCATGTTGTGCTCTATTTGCATCCTGCAAGAGGCTCTCCTGGTGACTGGCTCTGTTCTTCTCTCATCACAGACTGCTCTATGGACCTGCAGTGCCTCCCAGCTCCTGTGGCCACCTCCATCCCTATGAACGAGGGGCTGGCCCCTTTGCCCTCTGACTCAGATGCAAAGGGCTTGCCCACCTCACTTCCTGCTGCCAGCTTGCTCCCGTCTCCAGACTGTGTACCCTTGCCAGTGCCTGAGAACGTGGAGGACTTCACAGATGGGGACATCATCGGGGAAGAACTAGACTCCCTCCTGGATTCCCTTGCTGAAGGGTCACCATACCCTCTAGTAAGAGTGGGCACTGAATGGGTCCCTTGCATCTTTGTTCCAAATAGGTCCTTGGAGGTCCTTGGAGCATGAGGATGTGCATGCTGCCTCTCTCTCTCTTTCTGTAATTCTTTTCTCCTATCTCTTCCTCTGGGAAAACTCATTCATTCGTTCCTTTATTTCTGCTACTGTGAGTATGTAGAGTCCTCCTCCAAGCCTGCTTTGCTGTGTGCAACTTCAGGGAGCTGCCTCTCAAAAGATACCCAAAGTAGCCCTCCTCTGACATCTCCTCCCACCTGGCCTCTCATGTCCGTGAAGCTGAAGCAAGTCTGAGAGTAGAAATGAGTGTGGTGAAGCAGGAATGATGGATGTATTTTGTACAGTGGGCATGCTCTAATCTTGTATTCTGTACAGATTGCACTCAGCTCTTTGAACAGGTCTGGGAGCTGCACAGACAATCTGTATGCATACTTACGTTGGATTTTAGTTGCCAGTGTTGCTTATGTGAGCCACCTTGGGTCTGGAGGCAATATACTGATTTTCGTGTTGGAAAAGCCCTGATGAGAGGTGCCATGAGCCATGATCATTACCCTGACCTTGGCACTGTGTGTACTCAGCTGCATTGTTTCTCAACCTGAGCTGGTTTAAGTGCCCAGCACAGGGCACTGCCTTGCAGACTGATGAACTCAGGTATCCCAACACTTTCTCAGGGATCCTGGTCCAGACTGTTTGCAGTACAGAAAAATTGGAAGGTCTGTGGGAAGTCTGCATTGAGCTGCCAGGTATCCCTTTGCTCCAGCTAGTACAACACACCCTTTGCTGAGAGCCTGTTGCTCTCTGTTGTCAAGGTTTGACCCCAGTCAGCAGCTAAGTACCAGACAGCTGCTCATTCACTTTCTTCCTTCCCCTTCCCCAGTGAGGAGGATAACTGAAGAAAACCCAAACTTGGGGCTTAAGATAAGAATAGTTTAATAATTGAAACAAAATAAAATACAATATTAACAGCAACGATAATAATAGAAGAGGAGAGAGAGGGAGGAATAAAACCCAAGAGAAACAAGTGATGCACAATACAATTGCTCACCACTTGCTGACCAATGCCCAGCCTTCCCTGAGCAGCAGTCAGTGACCCTGACCAACTTCCCCCAGTTTATATTCTGGGCATGATGTTCTATGGTATGAAATACTCCTTTGGCTTGTTCACATCAGCTATCCTGGCCATGCTCTCCCCCATCTTCTTTGTGCACCTGCTCACTGGCAGAGTATGGGAAACTGGAAAGTCCTTGACTTAGAGTAAGCACAACTTAGCAATAACCAAAATATCAGTGTGTTATCAACATTATTCTCATGCTAAATCCAAAACACAGCACTGTACCAGCTACTAAGAAGAAAATTAACTCTGTGCCAGTCAAACCCAGGACATCTGTTCTCAGTCTTTGCTCCTCAATACTAATTTGCTATTTATCCTCCTTCCTGCTCCCCTGAAGTCTCTGGTCCAGGGCACCATTCCTACCAACCTGCCAACAGAGATGCCCCAGTTGATTCCTGTGTTTCCGGGGGGAACTCCACTGCTGCCTCCAGTTGTGACAGCCAGCATCCCTGTCTCCACTCCTCTGCCACCTGCCTCCTTTGGCCTGGTGATGGATCCTACCAAGCAGCTCTCCTCCTCCTCTGTCCTGGATGCCTTCGAGGCTCCACCAGGAGGAAGTGGCGGCTCCACTTTAGATTCGCTGGATTCCCTGGATCTGCTTCCATACACAGATACACGGCTTGATGCCCTGGACTCCTTTGGGACAAGCAGGGGGTCGCTGGATACCTTGGATTCCTTTGCCATTGGTAGGTGTGGGGTGATGAGGTTTTGTGTTGCCTTAGCTAGGAATGCATGCCAAAATTATTTCCTTCAATGCTGAGGACATCTGTCTTGTAGCTTTCTCTGCTGGTGTGGCAGAACAGGAATATAAATGTAGAAGAGGGCAGGGAATTGTCTTGGACAGAGTAACTGATTATGTTTAGCTCAAAAGTAATGAGGAAGGCTGTAAGTGGGTAATCCCAGATAACCAGTATGTGCGTGGAGTGAAATCTAAAGAGGAGAAAGGAATAGACAGGTGTATAATGATGAGTGATGAGATTTAAACTTGGCTTGGTGTCCAGAACACCTCCCTTGGCACAATTTGCTGGACTATAGCATGATCCCTCCTCCTCAATGACTCTTTGACATTTTGCACAAAGCGAGCAGAATGGTGATGAATGTTTTAGACGATACAGGACCTTGTTGTGCTGGACAGAATGGTAGAGGTCAAGGCAGGTCTTTCCCATCTCTGGGTTCGGTTGTCCTCTTGAATGGGACTCTGCACTCTCATGTCACAAGGAGAAAAGCTGTGGAGGATGGTGGGCAAAGACTAAGTCTCCTCCTGTTCAGGGGGGAAGTGGGCTTCTTCTTGGTAACTTGTTCCCAGTATTGCAGTTTATTGGCAGCAAAAGTATTTTGAGAACAGCAGAGATTGGCCAGTCAGCACTTGAACACTCGCATTCACCTCAGTTTTGGGTTGCCACTTTAGGAATGCCAGTGCTCACCAGCATAGAGTTGGGTTCAGTAGGATTTCTGAGACAAGAAGGCCTCTTCTGGAGTTTTTCCAAGTCGAGACAGATGCTTTGGGAAGAAAGTATTAAAACATTATGAAATAAATAAAGCAAATTAATTTAATAAGCTTTTGTTTGTCCTTTTGTGAGTAGAACTGCCTCTGAGAGTGAAATGATTGTTTTTGTTTTGTGGGCCTCTTTTCTCCTTCTTTTGCCTAGAAGAAACTAGCTCTCAGGAACTGCGACACCCACCTGGCAACCAAAAACCAGCCCCAGTGGTGAGTGAGCTACTGCCCCGTGCTGACATCCCAGGGCGCTCTGGAGCCAAGGTAGTAGAGGTGGTAGTAATGGTCACTTGGGTGATGTAGGTAATTTGGGCACCTCTTCTTACCCTGCCCTGGTGAGTGTTGCCTCCCATGTTGTGGCAAGGCAGGTAAAGATTCCCCCAGAGTCAGTAGGGAGACATTTGTTCCATCTTTGTTTTTATCCGAAACTGCATATTGCCAAGGTAAACATGGTGTGACCACGGTTGTAGGGTCAGCAGGGGAGCATGGAGGCCGGTGTCCCACTGTATCTGGCAGACACATAATGCTCAAGGATGGGGCAGAGCAAGCCAACTTTGACTTCAGGCTACTAAAGTTCTTTGCTGCTCTCTGCCCCTGTCAGGAGGCTTCTCCAGATGTTCTGCCTCTGTCCTATGTCTCCAGTCTTGGAGAAAAAGGGGAGGATCAGCAAGCTTGGAACGAAAGTTATTCTTGAATTCCTGTCACCTGCTGGCCCTATTAACATCAATGTGAATATCCCTGAAGATTGACTGATAAGAAGTTTGGGTTTTTCCTTAGGTTGGGATAAGGTTGATTTAAAAGTCTTTCATTGCAGAGAAGGTTGCGATGGAAGGAGCAAGAGGGGCATTTTGTTCTGTGGCTCGTGACAGAAAACTCAGGTCTCTTACCAGCAGGAAAGAGGCCTGTCTTTGAAGTGAACATAGCACATTGTTCCTTCTCTTTGTAAAAGTTGCATGCATCTCTTCTGGAAATGTCATTTCAGATGTGAACATTTTGATGAGAGAGGAAATGAAAAGGTTTTGAGAGACTGGAGCGGGGCAGGGGGTTAGAGAGGTTTCTTGCCCATGTGGTTGCAGAGCTGAACAGAGAGGTACGTGTGTTTTCACTCAGGTCAGCCTTGGTGGAGTGAGTCACCCAGCTGTCCCCAAGGCCACCGAGCACCTGCTGTCCCAGCCAGAACCAGTAATGCCCAACACGGCCCTGCTGGTGAAGAACCCCCTGGCGTCTACTCATGTTTTCAAACAAGCCTGTCATATCTGCTACCCCAAAACAGGTGATGCATTTGCTCTGCCACCAGAGCACTGGCACAGGCTAGGAATTTGCTTTCCCCAGGCTGATGGGGTTATTCTCTCTGGCAGGGCCCAAGGCTGGCGATTACACCTATCGGGAAGGCTTGGAGCACAAGTGCAAGCGGGACATCCTGCTGGGCAGGCTGAAGAACGCAGAAGACAAGACCTGGAAGAGGATCCGTCCTCGCCCAACCAAAACCAACTTTGTAGGATCCTATTATCTGTGCAAAGGTGATCTGTGGCGGTTGGTCACCGGGAAGGGGCTGTGCCAGGGGAGACTGGGAGGGAAATTGTGTTTGATATTGCCTGCTGGCTGTAGGGTCTCCTGTCCCATCAGTAGCCTATGGACTGGATGGCTCAGTACAGTGAAGGGCAATGAGCTGCTGTGTTGTGGAGAGTAAAGTGGTGGAGCAGAAGAGTTCCAAAGGCTCCATGAGGTGCTGCGTACAGTCGAGTGCTCAGAGCTGCTCTGCTGACATGGGCTTTACTGAGAACATGCCTCCTGTATGTGTGCTCACATTAGTCCCACTCAACCCAACTGCCCCATGGCAGGGCTGTGGTTCTGCCCAGGGAAAAGCATTCTCTACCTGCTCCTTTGCTCCAGCCCATCCCACCGTACATGCAGACAGTGTGACCAGACTGGTTCCCTGAGGCAATGTCATTACAAAGTACCTTAATGAGGTGGGGACATTGCAAGAGCCAAGCTAACATGGCTCCTTACTGCTGGGCCTATGAGAGAACTTAATCTGTATTGGCTTCAAAAGGGGTTAGTTAAGTCATGATCTGTCCCTGGCCAGGCACTGAATTAAAGCTGGCCTCTGTTTTGAGATGGTTTCCCCCATAGCAACATTACTGGAGATTGTTACCATTCAGTAGTTTGCATTAACTTTCCTGAATGTCTTGATAGAGGTGAACTTGGGAGGAGATGTCTTTTCCTTTTTCTTTTAGCTCCGTGTTTTCTTGCTTTCATTTCCTTGTGAGGCGTGGGCAGTGGGAGGAGACGAGAGAGAGTTTAGTTTCTGACTGGGCCGCCCTGCCTGTGTGGTGGTGTGTGCTGTTTGTTGCTTTGTAGATATGCTTAACAAGCAGGACTGTAAGTACGGGGATAACTGCACCTTCGCGTACCACCAGGAAGAGATCGACGTGTGGACGGAGGAGAGGAAGGGGACCCTCAACCGTGACCTCCTCTTTGACCCGCTAGGTGGGATCAAGCAGAGCAGCCTCACAATTGCCAAGCTCCTCAAGGAACATCAGGGCATCTTCACCTTCCTCTGTGAGGTACAGAGCTGGTGGGAGGGGGCAGGCATCCATCATCTCTTCAGTATGTATCTGGACCACTGATATGTTGATAGTTGCCACCATGAAAATACTGACTCACACAACCGGAGTGCTGCAATGGATGGCTGTAAACTCTTCGGGAGGGACAGGTGAGGAAGGAGAGGCAGTGGGGGAGCCCTGTGTGTTAGGGAGTGTTTTGACTGTCTAGAGTTTAACGATGATGACGATAGGGTTGAGTGGTTATGGGTAGGAATTGGAGGAAAGGCCAACAAGGGAGTCTGTTACAGACCAACCAAGCAGGGTGAAGAGGCAGACAAATTATTCTATAGGCAGATGGGAGAAGTCTCGTAATTGTTGGCCCTTTTTGTTGTGGGGGACTTCAGCTTACCAGGTGTCTGCTGGAAGTACAACACAGCAGGGAGAAAACAGTTCAGGAGGCTCCTGGAGTGTGTGGAAGATAACTCCTGACACAGCTGGTGAGGGAGACAGCTAGGGAAGGCATCCTCTGGACCTGTGGTTTGTGAACAGAGAAGGACTGGTGGGTGATACGATGGTTGGAAGCCGTCTTGGGCACAGCAGTCATGCTATGATAGCATTTTCAGTTCTTGGAGAAATAAGGAGAGGGGTCAGCAGAACTGCCACCTTGCCACTTCACCTTCTGAAAGGCAGACTTTAGCCTGTTCAGGAGCCTGGTTGACAGAGTACTGAAGGGAAAAGGAGACCAGGAAGGCTGGACATTCTTCAAGAAGGAAATCTTAAAGGTGCAGGAGTAGGCCTCTGTGACTCTGTATGTCCCAGCCAGTGCCCTGCTCCCAGAAGGACAGTGAGCATCGTATGCAGCTGTGTAGGAAAAAGGAGTAGTTTTCCTCCTTAGCCCTGCAGCTGAACCAGGTGCTTACAGCCTCATGGGATCACCTGTCTCTTCCTCTGTCTTGAGATGTTGCTTTGAGTTGTAATTTAGCCCCAGTTACTTTAGAAATCAGAATTCCATAATGCAAAAAATGCCCACTTGGTATCTGTGCAGAGCTACTGAGTTGGTCAGTTGAGAATTGCCTCATATCATCTTAATTCTCTGCAGCACAGAGTTCCCCATGTTGGCAGCACATGTAAAGGGACGTGTTCTTTGCTGTGAAGTGGCTGTTCTTTTATTTGTCCCTTATTGTTCTGTTGTCTAACAGGGAAAGAATATGCGGCTCTGACCAAAAGTTTTCCAACCACAATGGAAAATACTGTAGAGAATAAGCCAAAAAATGTTGTCCAGAAGCTTTTCCAGAGATTCACTTGCTTTATTTTAAAGCCCTACCACAAAGTTTTCACCACACTTCTTTCTAACTTTGAACATTAGAATAGGCTGGCTCTGGTTCTTCTTCCTCTTCTAAATGAAGTCGCTCTGGTTCACTGCTCTCTAAGATTCTCCCAGTATGCTAATTCTTCTCTTCTCAGATTTGCTTTGACAGCAAACCCCGGATTATCAGCAAAGGGACCAAGGACACACCATCTGTCTGCTCCAACCTTTCTGCAAAACACAGTTTCCATGACAACAAGTGAGCGAACAATTTTTTCTCCTGATGGGAACCATCTCTCACAAGTCCAGACAATTTAACTTCAGGGCTCTGGTCTCTTTCTTCCTTTCCTTCCTAGGGGTTCCAATCATAGGACAGCTCAAATCATGATAAATAGCACTATGGGCTTTGCCCTGCATGTTTGCTCCTGGTGCTGAGGGATTTCAGGCATCAGCAAAGCCCTTTGGAGTCAGTCTGTTAAGTTTTCCATTGACTTAATTTGCCTTTCAGTTTGGCCTTTACAAAAAGGTCAAAACAAAGATCCTCTAGCTCAGGATCCTGCCTCTGACTATCTGGTAATGAATGTTTAGGAAAACAAGTATAACAAACATGTCAAGTACACAGTCATACAATTCCTTCTGGTTCCTGGCAACCTGAGACGTAGGAGATGCTGAACCGGAGGAGTTGGTATCTTTGCTGCGTATTTTGAAACGTCTCATCTCTGAACTTTAGCAGAGCATCACCCATGTGCTGAAGGTGAAAATAACTACCCAGGCTTGATAGGGTGGGAGGGCAGGGGTTTGCTTTTCCCAGAGGGAATCCGTCGATTTGCTTGTGTCCTTTGCCTGCCCAATCAAATATCTGGATGTTATATGTAAGGAGGAGGTGGGGAGGGTTTGATCCTTTGGTGCTTCGTATTTTTCTGCAGGTGTCTGGTCCACATTGTGCGTTCCACCTCCCTGAAATATTCCAAGATCCGTCAGTTCCAGGAGCACTTCCAGTTCGACGTGTGCCGACATGAGGTGCGTTATGGCTGCCTGCGTGAGGACAGCTGCCACTTTGCTCACAGTTTCATTGAGCTCAAGGTCTGGCTGCTGCAGCAATATTCAGGTGAGTGTGACTTGGCTGGTGTTGTGTATACCTGAGTTTCTTCCAGTGTGTACCCAGGGCCAGTTGAGAGGGGAAGGAGGTGATTTGGGAGTACTGAGAAGGTGTCGCTTGCTTGTGCATATTACTTACTCTGCCTCCTTAGGGACGCAGAAAAAAGGACCAAGGTGTTCTGCAAGGTGATTTGGCCCTTGTCCGTTTACAGGAACAGTGCTATTATAATTTGCAGACCAGAAAGCCTTTCCTTTGGGACCAGCTCAATAAATTAAAATGATAATTAGGTAGAGCTGAATCCCAAGAGGTGTTTGGTGCTTAGATCTGCAAATGGCAGTTGGACCCCTGAGCGAACATCTGCTGCAGTGAGAATGGCAGCATGCACAGGTGACAAAGCATTTGGTTATATAAAGAAGGTTGTGCATCTCCAGTTTCTCAAAACAAATTCACCAACAGCAAGATACTTGGTGTTTCCCAAAAAGCCTTTGATGACATGCCTCAGGAGAGGGTTTTACAGAGATCGTACTCAGGGAAAGCATATAATGACACTGCCACATCTGGCACTTTCAGTCCTGTCTCTTTGTCTCTGTCTGATATATTGGAGGTTTTTTCTGGCTGCTCTGCTGTTGGCTGTGTAGATACTGGTCCACCCACAATGCTACCTACATGCTTTTTCACCACAGGGTCTCATTTAGTGCAATACCCAGCCTGGTAATGGGAGTACTTCAGAGAGGAAACACATTATGGCTGTTTCTCACCATTCTTTGATGTCATAATTGATGTTTAAGTGCAGTCCTTGGCCTTGGCTTCAGCTCACGAGGGACAGTGATGAACAAGTAGCACACTGTGGCAAACATCATCTTTAATCTTTCCGTTTGCCCTCATTTACTTGTGGCCTCAGGAAATTAAAAAATTACAGCTCTGGAGTTTCTAAGATAGCACGTTGCCTGTGAGGCATGGGTCACCATTGCTGCCCATTGCATGCTTGTGATACTGCTCATTGTACTCTGGACACTGTAATATTCAAGTACCTTGCTTTTTTCCCCATCCCATGGTTGGTTTATTTTTGTTGTTTTGGTTTGGTTTTGTTATTCGAAAAGTTTCTTTGTTCCCTTCTTTCTTCCCTCTGTGTTTCTTCCTCTTCATCCTGCAGAAGAAATAGACTGGATTTTTTTCTTCTTGCCTTCTTTACTTGAAGAAATGATCTCAGAGGGGAAGCTGAGGAGATGAAACAAGCCATGAGTTAAGCTGCAGATCATTAAGCCTTGTGCTTACTTCCACCTTTTCCAACAATAGGAGAGATATTATCTTGTGGGATTTTTTTCTGCAGGGCTGTATATATGAGCCTGCTTTCCTTGTGAGTTTGCCTTTCTCGAGTAGTAGTTTATTATCTCTCCTAAGTGTAGCCTTCATTATGGAAACCAAGATGAAAGGTAGTTGTTGCCATTCTCTGGGAATGCTTTAGCTTTGGAGCAGAAAGTTTCATTTGGGCACTATTTACTCAGCAAGAATAGGAAGAGGGCAGCTACATTTGAAACACTTCACAGCCATTTGAGCATTTACAGAGCTTTTGGCTATGTTCACGGGGATAAAGGATTGTATTAGTGGAGTAAAGGTTCCCAAGATCTGAAAATTGGACAGGCAAGACTATTTTCTTGTTCACTGTGGCTTTTCACAGACATCTCTTGCTATCTTCTTCCACTAGTGGTAATAAACAGACTCTTTGTCTGCACCAATGATGTTGCAAAAGATGCTGAAGTATTATAAGTAATCAACACCTGGGCCTTTTGGTTCCCAAATAATTTCTTTGTGACAGTTCATGCTTTGGAAAGCTGGCAGATTGGAAACCATCCTTTCACATTTGGGAGGGTTTTTCTTTCCCAACCACCACATTTCTAGACTGTATTGTTGGTTAGTTCAGACTTCTGGAACTGGAAGAAGGCAGTCGCAAGAACTGTGTTTGAAATTCAGTCTTCTGACAAGACTTGTATATGCTTCTGCCTTTGGTTCTGCACCCCAAGGATCACAGGTGTGCAGAATGGAGAAGGTGGGAGCTGCTTCAGCCCTTTCCCTGCCAGGTCCAGTGCAGCATGTTCACTTTTTGATGCGGTTTTCCCAGCTTTAGAGTTTTTGTCCCCAAAGTACAAATCCGCATTGTGTCCAACTCTAGAATACTTGGACATGGAAGAGAGAATTGCAATTTTTCTAACTCTACACCATTTCTTCTGGGATTAATGGTTAAGAAGTAGAATATTCACCAACAGCTCTGATCTGTGAGTAGCACCAGCTATGCAGTAGCTGCCATTTTAAAGGCCTGAGCAAATGTTCTTGAAGAAGGTTGAAGTTCCCTGAATGCTTTTCATCCTGTTCAAGCCCTGTGCAAATGGCAGTAGTGTTGCCTGACATGGACATGAACAGCCAAAAGCACAGACAGGAAAATTGAGGTCAGGAATGCTGTGACTTATCCAAGCTACACACAGCCTAAGCTGAGATGAAAACTTGTGTTTGGTGGCCCTTAAGTTCTGGAACATGCCGTCTCCCAGATCAATGGTTATGTTTATGTAATGCTCCTGGGGAACACCTCACTTCAGTGATAAAATCTGTAGGCATCAGCAAAGCAATCACATTTGCAATGTCTGTGTCCTGGGGATGCTGCATCAAGGCCATCCTCAGCACCTCCCTTGTTGCAATCAGCTCCCTGTGCAAGATATTTGCTTCAGTTTATTTTGGCAGCTATCCTGGGTCTTTAGAGCACTTAATAACTTGAACGCCCATCTAGCTGGCTGGTGCTAACAGAGGCTGTTCCCTCACCACTTGAGCTGGTCAGGAGCTAATTCCTTAGATAAGGTCTGACCAATCCTTTTTCTTATTGTCTGATGTTGTATTTCTGATATCTGAGACCTTGCAGATCTTTCTTTTCTGGTTACTTACTAGCAGCTGTTCCTTGGCTGGTTTTTCACTGTTGGTCTTTCCTTGCTGCCTTGGTTGTGCTTGGTGTCTATATGTGTTGAATTTCAACTTTCCTCTTCACCTGTTGATTGATGGGGAGCCCCCTCAACTTGAAGGTGTAACAGGCTAATTAATCCCAGCAGGTAATAGGTGAGACCTCTGGGGTCTTGGAGATGCTAGATGCCTCAGTGGGTATCTGTGGTCTTCCAGGCTAGAGGCAAAAACTCCATATACAGCAGATCAACAGGAACAAAGCACTGCCTTTAGGAGCTTGGTAGAATCTGTTGATATGGTGTTGGGGGACAGCCTTGGTCAAGCTCTTGACCCTAGTGAAGAATTATTGGCTTGGAGGCAGTGTCTGGGTCCTTTGCAGACTGCCTGAGCAGAAAGCCAGGTCTGAACAAGCCCAGGAAACTGAACTGTTCTCCTTTTGTTTGGCTTGTGTAGAGAGTAGCTTCCTTAGCAAGGGATTAGACATGTTCTGTGGTGGGGACATTACCAGGGGGACTGCTGGGAGCTGTCAGCCACTCAGGGGTTACTAAGCCCAAACTAAGAAGTCCTGCAACCCCTCTCTCTCTTCTCTTGGCCAAAGCAGTGTAGCTGAGTTCTGTCTCCTTTCTGTTCCCAGGAATGACCCACGAAGATATTGTGCAGGAGTCTAAGAAGTACTGGCAGCAGATGGAGGCACATGCCAGCAAACCAGCCAACAGCATGGTAAGTAAGGCCCATCTAGGGCTTGGAGCCTGATTTTGCTCCCAGTGGTTACAGCCCTTTCTCTCTTTTCCTCCCGCTGCTGTGCCTGACAGGTCCCAGGCAGACCAGGCTGGCCATTGAGGTGGAGGACAGCTGAGAGCTTTCCTGGTTGCAGTGCTGGTGTTGAACTTTGTGCCTTGTTCTGCAGTGTTATTATCTGCTCTGTTCCCTGCAAGGGTGAAGCCTTCAGGTCACTGAGGGCAACACACAGAGAATGGTGTTTCCTGTGACACCTTGCTGGTGAAACTGGGAGATCTTGGGTCAGTGGCCACACAGCGGGGACCAAATGTGTCCTGCTGCCCTTTAGTGGCCAAGGGACGGTAGAGCAGTTTGAAGGACTCTTAGGGAATGACTCATGACTTAGGACTAATCTGAAATGCAGGAGTGGGTGGAACTGGCAGCCCAGGTGCTCTTGAGGCTGGGCAGGTGGTGCTTTACCAAGAAGAGGCTGGGAGCTTTGCCCTTATTTTGCCACTTTGCCTCTCAGTGTGGAGGGCTGCACCCTCCAGCACTGCCAAGAGCATACCAGTATGAGAGGGATTACAGGCAAAGGGCTCCTCTTCTTTGTTTACTTTCTTCCATCTTGTTGGCTATGGGCAGTGCTGCCTTACCCTTTTTTTTAGCCCACAGGGGATTTCTGTACTGTAGGAGCAGAGGCCACCCAGTGAGGACAATTCCCAGCCCAGTCCTGAGGTTGAACTAAAGCAGTTTTTGCCATTAGAACAGGGAGTTTTTGCCATTAGAACAGGAGAATGGTGGGGAAAGTGTTGTAAATCCTTTTTGTTCCCACTTGACAGCTTTCTTTAACCTTGGTGAGCCTAAGTTTGCCATCCCTTGGCCTGTGCCTTACTGTCCAAGCAAGAGTGTTTCACCTTTGTGTGGGACCTGTCACCCAGGAGTCCCTCTGCAGAGACCAGCACCAAGTGCAGTCTGTGAGAACCCTGCAGAGGAGGTGTTTTATAGAAGAGGAATCTGAGTCACTCATGTGTGATGTTCAGCTGCTGTTTTTTGTCTTGGTTGTGTGCCAACAGAAGTGTTCTGAAGGCTGTAGGGCACTGATGCTGGGGAAGCATCTGTGGGAAGGTCTGATGGGCACAGCTTAGCCCAACAGGAAAGATGCAGATGACTGCACTGACACTTGCAGTGGGCTCTGTGTCCCCCCACGCACTGGTTATGCTGCTTGAGATGGATTCATCTCCGAGGGGATGCTCAGCAATAAACCTGTGCAGCTGTTGTGGTCTGAAACGGTTGGAGAGGAATGGGAAGCAGCAGTCCAGAATAGCCAAGGTCTCTAGTTCCCAAAACTGTCTGACATGCTTAAGAAATATGTTCTAGCCTCTCAGGAAGCTGAGCATGACAAGTTTCTACATCCTGTATTATATGAGAAGTGAGCCTGGATGATCTGAATGGTCATTACAACCAGAGCTGGCTGTGATCTCCTTCTGCCTGGTGTGGGGACAGAGGCAGTGGGCTGCATCTCCACATGGGAGGAAACTAAGTGTGAATTTGCAGCAGTTTGTGACAGCAGTTGGATTTATATCAGCAATCCCTGTTCCGTGTGTGCCTTGCCCCAAGGGCACAGTCCAGAGAATGGTTCTGTCCTGCCTGCTGTGAATCTACCTGCATTTTCCAGAAAGCTCTGTCTTGCCATTCTCTGTGCATAATGAATGAGGGGATAAAAAAAAAAGATAAATGGGCAGCTGTTTTCCTGTAAGCCTTGCAGCTTCAAATTCACCTTTGTCTGGTGGTGCTGCTGCTGGAAGAATAAGCTGTACAGCAGGCATGGTCAGAGCATGTCCTCTGAAGCACGTGGGATCTGGATGTTAAGTGTTCCATTTCTGGCTGCTGGGGCTTGCAGGGGGAAGAGGAGTGGGAAATGAAATGCCAGAGCCTGCTATATCAGGGGATGGGCAGAGAGCTACAGTTTCTGGGCCCTGTGGGCCGTGCCAGGGCTGATGGCCAGTGGCAAAGTCTGGCTGTGCCCCACAAATCCCTGTCACAGAGCTGGACTGCACCCACCACCCTTCCAGGGTGCAGAGGCAAAGCAGCAGCCGTGTTGGTACAGTCAGAAGGTGCCTACCAGCAGCACCACCAGCTGTCTGTAGGGATTGGCAGCCTGGCACTGGCACTGTGCAAGGGAGACAATCAAGTCAGTCAGATGCATGTGTTTGCAGTAGCACACCATGGCTTTGGCAACAGCACGTCCTCAGCCAGAGGGCTGTGCTTTGGGATGAGACCCTGGCTTGCTGCCGAAGACCCTGCGGGCAGGACTAGCTATCTGTTGAGAGATGTTTACTTTTGCCATTGTTTTCTCCTGTCCAAGCAGGCTAACGTGACTCAGAGTTTTCTCAGCGTCCTTCCAGCTTTCAAAGTTGGCTGCATGGCAAAGACAACTTCCCAGGAGTGCTGTAAAAATAGACCCCTCCTTCCCACCATCCCGTGTGATCCACTCTCACTCCAGTGCCCTCTGGTCAGCGGAAGCAAAGTCGCTCTGGGGGATTTTGCTGCAGTTTTGTCACAGCTGCCAGTTGGACTCAGCACCCGGGGCTGTCCACTTGTGGAGAAAAGAGGCAGGCAGCATGCAGGGGCCCAGTAGCTGTGACAGTGAAGGTCAGGAGGCTTAGCAAGAAATGAAAAATGAAGATACACTGTTTGCCAAGCACCTGCCGGGAATCTTGCACTTGGCCCCACAAATGTGGCCCCACAGCAGCTGCTGTAGGAGTAAACCCAGTGGCCTCAGATTGAAGAGCCAGTCAGCAGTTGTAGGGAGCTGGGTGTCCTCCCATTGCACCCCTGCAGACTGAGGGGTTCTAACCCTCATTTTTTCTGGTTTTAAAGAGCTGTTTTGTTTTTATTCCCCTAGCCAGCTGCAGAACCCCCATGAAAGCTGACCTCAGAATTATCAATTTAGGCATGGAGAGGAAAAAACATCTCCAATAAGGAGTACTTGCACCTAAATCCTGCTCACTCAGTTAGGTGGGTGAGTAACCTAGGCTCCTCAAATAGTCCTCTGAGGCATGTGGCTCTCCCAGAGAAAATTTCAGTGTCGCTGAGAGGGGTTCCTGAAGCTGGGAGACATGAGTGGCCATGCAGGGTCTGTTGCTTTCTGCAGAGCCTGAAGTGGAGAGCTATCGTGCCAAAGACTTGTATTTATTTGGTTGCCATGGTGCATAGTTAGCACTATATTGTCTGGCTTCATAGCAAGGGGTGGTGCCGTAGCCCGCGGCACTTTTGCCTGGCTTCGTCTGCTAGAGCCTCATGTGATATAATTTCCACACTGTTGGTTATCAGCAGCCTGCCAGGTATGTGTCTTGCCTTTACAAATACAGTCATGTAGCACTAACAGCAGCCGCTTTGATTTCTTGCTTGGCTCCTAATCCCCTGGGAGCATACATGCCCACTGGATTGACCAGCAGTTTATATGACTCAGATGAAGAAATGCACGGGGCTTCTTTTGGTTAAGAATCTGTGGAAAAAGCAGCCCAGATTACCAGAACTACGTGAGAGATATTTTCTTTCTCTCTGATCTCTTGTCCCTTCTGGAGACACTCAGTTTTTAGTTTTGTTGGCTCAGTAGGTTTGAGCAAAGCTTCCTGGCAGTGCTGAGAGATATGTCACCAGGAGGATTGCATGGGGTGGATAAAAGGGAATATACCAGCAGTGCCATTTTGTTACCGTAGGCCTGTAGGTTTGATGGGTCAGTAGTGAGCTGTAGCGGAATTTCCTTTGGAGACCAAATGGAGATTAAAACTACTGTTCAAAGGCCACGTATCTGAGAGGGAGGCACCTTATTGCCTTCCATGGTAGCCCAGGTCTCAACTCTGCTCATCCCACAGCTAGCCACTTTGATGTGTTCTTGGTGGTCACCAGCACAGGTGACAGCTGACAGCAAGTGATAAACAAGTCATGTGCTGGGAGCCACGAGAAAGGTCATTCTTGCAGATGAGTAGGCCAGAATCGCTGCTGCTTTTCAAAAGAGATGCTGGTTCTCTTGGAGGGTCCTCTGGCTGGGACATCAGAGAACTGATGGCCCCTTCTAGGCAGTGCAGGCAAGGTCAGCTCCTCAGTCAGCTTTTCACAGTGACAGAGGACCTTTTATATGTCAGCTCTGGTTCTCCAAAAGACTAGGTCTGGAGGATGCAGAGTGGTAGTTGATAGCTGATGTGGCATCTCCTGGGAAATGCTTTGATTCTGTGTTGCCTGTGCTTGCTGTTTTCCCTTCACCAAGGGATGCAGCCAAGCTCCATGCTGTTGCTAATCAATTGCTGTCAGAAACCTGCTTTCAGGGACACGGCTTGCATGTCCGTTTATTGTGAGATGCTCGGGTTAAAGTCAAGGCATGGCAGATGGCATGCTGATGTGGTTGACACTCAGAGAATTGTTTTGCTGGTGCATGACCTTTGTGCTTCATGGCCAGCTCGATGGCCAGGGTGTTCTCTTGTACTCTCACACACTCCCATGCCCAGGGCCACTGGCATCCAGTCAGGTTTGTTCTTTGGTTTGGAAATGAACTGGAGACACCAGCCTCATGTTCTTCCAGTGGTGATACAAAATGCAAACAGTTTTCCAGGGATTTGTTCAGAAAACATGAGGCAGCAGTGATATGAAATTGGCTCCTTTTTTTTTCCTTCTCCACACTCTGTTAGTCATAATCCCAAACCAGCCTTCTCAGGTGGGGTGGGGGCAATAAGTGCAGTGACTGAGAAGATGTGAAATATGTGCACTGTACCTCTGTCCAGAGTCTGTGATTTAACTGCTTGTGAAACCCAGTGCAGAGGAACTGTGAGAGATGGAAACCTGCCCAGAAACAGCTTGGAAGGATATCTACAAGAGGACCCAGCTCTGACTTCATGGTGTCAAATGTTAGGTGTGACACAAGCTTCTTGGTCCAAAAGCAGAAGTTTTGGGTCCTGCGTTGTGACGTGGTCCAGCTTCTTCCCAAGGGGGCTCTCCTGGCTGTGTGACCGAGCGCTCTCCACAGGCAGAGGGGGACATGGATTGTCCTCCCTGCAGGGAAGTGGGGATTAAGCTCTGGGGCAGGTCTCACAGAGTTTGTACACGGAGATATGCTGCAGGGGTTTCACAGCCAGGCCTGGTCAGTGCTGGAAGCTGCCAGGCTGTCTGTGCTTTTGGCCAGATGTCAAAGCCCAGGAAATCATGCTGAAGCAAGCAGTGGTTTTGCTCCTGTCTGGTATCTCATCGGGCCACCAGCTAACACTGGCAAAGGAGAGCTGATTTAATCTGGCTTGTCGCTGGCACACAGGCATGCAGGGAGCTGCCAGTGTCTCCGTGGCAGGTTTGGGGGGTGCATTTTGCCTCTATTCGCCTGAGGCTGTGGTTCTTTTCCCCAGGCTTCTCCCCGGACTCCCACGTCAAGCACCTTTGACCTCCAGATGAAATTTGTGTGTGGCCAGTGCTGGAGGAACGGGCAGCTGGTGGAACCAGATAAAGACCTCAAGTACTGTAGTGCCAAAGCCCCCCACTGGTGAGCAATGCAACCTTCTCTTTCCTCTACCCCTCTTCAAGGGCAGGAATTTTTCATCCTACCTTCTCCAGGGCTTCATTTGGCATCTTTGGAAGAGAGGCTGTAAGGTTTCCTAGCGGCCTCTCACTGCTCAGGGTGTTTGTCACTATAGCAGGCATTGCAGGTAGCTGTTTTCCAGCTTCCATCTCTTTACTGTGTGTATTTGCTGCCAGCATCGTGCAGACTGTTACTCCTGGCAGCCCAGCTCCCACAATTCCCTTTTCTCCCAGTTCCTATCATTCCTTCTTAGCAAGGTCACTAACAGAATTCTCTGGATGTGTTTATACTCTTAGCTGTTTGCAGATGTCTGTCAGGTCACAATTAGCAATGATTCAAGGTATTCTGCTTCCTTTTAAATTAGTTTCCCTTGGCTCTTTCATTGCTTTGGTTGCTCCTCTGTGATGCATGTCATGTCTGTCTGTGGCTCTTGACTCCTTGGGGCCCATGAGAATGTTTGGTGTGATAGAATCATTGAATCATAGAACAGTTTGGATTGGGAGAGACCTTTAAAGGTCATCTAATCCAGCTGTCCTGCAATGAGCAGGCACATCTTCAACTAGATCAGGTTGCTCAGCCTGACCTTGAATGTTTCCAGGGATGGGGCATCTGCCACCTCTCTGGGTTGTGCCAGTGTTTCAACAACCACATAAATTTCACCTTTCAATCATAAAAAATTCCTTCTTTATATCTTGTCTCAATCTACCCTCTTTCAGTTTCAAGCCACTACCCCTTGTCCCAACACTACAGGCCCTACTAAAAAATTTGTCCCCATCTCTCTTATAAGCCCCCTAGAGGAGAAATATTGGCTGGGAAGTCACTGTTGGGTCATGGAAACTGTGGCCTGTCTCACCCAGGCAGCCTGCAGGGATAGGATGGAAGGGTTTATAGGACTTCTCCTCCCATAACACAAGCCAAAAAGGCACAGTCCAGCTTTCTATTGCAAATGTAAGACTTTTGTTGAAGAAGAGACAGAAGCAGCAGTTTCTGGAGGAAGTAAGTGGGTGAGGATTGCTTCCTGGGATGGGAAAAAAATAATGTGTCTTTGTGCAGCTGCTGAATAGAGCTGGGGTTTTTGCTCAGGGTATCTCCTGGTGATCGCTTTCTGGAGCTGCAGGAGAATTAATACTTCCTGGCACTGTTCATAAGGCAGTGCTTGTAATGACTTGCATTTCTGTTGCACCTTTCAAGCAGAAAATATTCCCAAGTGTTTTTCATGGATCTGATTGCACAAGAATTGGCTGTGTCAGAGGGTGGAATGCAGCTGTTTAATAATTCGTGGTGATGCCATGTGAGATTTGGGGGAGATTTTTGTGGCTTTATAAAAAAGGTACCCCAGGAAATAGGTAATATGTACAGGGAGAAGTCCTCCTAAAACATCCTTCTTGTGGCTTCTCCATCACAGATGTGCATGTCTAGGAACAGCCAGATAGTGCAGGGACAAGCTGGACAGGAGGATCTGCTCACCTCTCAATATTTAAGGGTCTCTGAGGTAAAGAACCCTTGTTCTGCTCTTCCTTATGCCTCTCTTGATTTATTCTCTCTTCTTCAGTTGGACAAAGGAACGCCGTGTCCTGCTGGTGATGTCCAAAGCTAAGAAGAAGTGGGTGTCAGTCCGACCACTGCCTTCCATCCGCAACTTCCCACAGCAATATGATGTAAGCCCCATGCCCGCCACAGCCAGGTGCCCCATCCCTTTCCCTTCCACCACGGTGCAGTGCTTTGAGGGCTGTTCCCTTGAAGACCTGTCAGGGGCAAGCACATGATGGCTGAGATGGGAAGTCAGGACAGATTGATGGCAGCAAAAGACATCCAGCAAAAAGATGGAGCAGAAAAAGGAGCAGCACCCATTCAAACCACTCTACATACAAATACGAGTTTCCAATGTTGCTGCTAATGCATAACAAGAACTGTTAATGCATCTCTGGCTGGCACAGGGTTTGGGAATGAAATTTAAGACTCCCCTTAGGTCAGGGTTTCTCAATGTGGGTGAGAGACAAGATGCTCGGGAGAAGCCTATCCCTGCCTTCGCTGTGACTGTGCAGCTGAAGATTGTGAAACTTGCTCACAATGGGTTTTGAAAGCAAACTTAAGAACTCAGCTAAAAAGCCACGTGCTGTGAGGAAAATTACAGACATCCAACCTCCAACCCCAGCCCTCAATGTGGTGATAGAGAGTTGCTCTCTCCCTCTCCTTTACTTTTTCCCTGAAAGGAGAAAGCTCCTTCCCCCTACACTATGGTAGGTCCTCTTTTTGTGCCAGGACAGGGGGAGAAGAGATGATCAGTAAATATGATGTTTGGAAAGCTTCTCATTTTCTCTGGCAACGATGCTGTTGGTAGCTGTGTGTGCACTACTGTGGTCTAAGCAACCCGTAAGGCCACTCTTCACCCACTCAGACATGGCTGGAGAATGAGTCACCTTTGGGGACCAGCAGCTTGATCAGCAGGAGACACTACTGGGTTGATCCAGGTTGCTCCTTGCTGTCACCTTGTACCTGCACCCAGTCACCTATGGAAATGGCAACAGGTGCAGAACTGCCTGTGTGTTTATGTCATCAGGAGATTGGGGAAAAGAAGCATGAGTTAATGATATATAAACTGTCCTGTTTGCAACCTCTCCTGTGCAATTTAATGCCCTGAACCCACTTTCCCTTCTGGCGAGGACTGATTGTGCAGATGCTAAATTTTTCTCTCTGTTTTTTAACAGTTGTGTATCCATGCACAGAATGGCAGGAAATGCCAGTATGTGGGCAACTGCTCCTTTGCCCACAGCCCTGAGGAGAGAGACATGTGGACCTTCATGAAGGAAAATAAAAGTGAGTGGGGGAAATGTGGGCCAAAGAGTTTGGGGAGAGGGAAGAGGACATTTGGGCAGTGGATGGAGGGTCTGTTAAGACATATTCTTGAAAACAGAGATAGAGCTGGACAAGGCTGCTACCATGAGTTTAGGTGGGATTATGGGTCACGTCTGTCTACAGCTGCTCTTTTCTTAAATGTGCATGTATCTCTTGAATCCCTTGCTGTGGGATTACTGCACACTGGTTTTATGTCTCACATTGCTTCACTGCTGCCTTCTCTTTCTGCATCACTTTTGAATCCAGCTCGTGCTGTCCCTCCAGTTCCCTGTAATGTCCCAGGCCTGGCTCTGTATGGAGCTCTGCCAAAGCACCAGTCCTGGCCCGTAGCTGCTCCTGTGTCTTTCTTGTCTGTCTTCTATCTGCCTTGGCTATCTTAGCTATTTCTGCTTATATCCCTTGCTCCTGGGCTGCGGCACTCCCTGCTCATGGTATTGTATTCAAAGGGGTGGAGTTGAGATCCCAAATGAGAACATCGTTTGGTGGTGCCTTTGTGGAGGAACTTGTCTGTATTTAATTCTGCAGGCATACCTTTTGGGGGATAGTTGTGGGGTTGCCCATATCCTGGACAGCCAGCTCTGCAGCAGAAATCCTTGTTTATTCAGATCAACAGGAAGCTGGGAAAAAAGGGCCAGTTGCCCAGGTGCTCACCTTCTTCTGTGGGAGCTGCTGGAAGGCCTGAAGGATTTCAGGCCTGCCCTGAGTTTTTTTGGTCCATATGATTCTATGGAGGGTCCTTCTCTCTGCTGAGCCAAACTGTTACTTGTTGCAGTTCAAATCATTTCGTTGCTGGGGCCTTTAAAGCACATCAGACCAGTCTGGGTGTGTTTGCTCAAAGGTGAATCTTCAAACAACAGCGTTGTTTCAGTTTGGGGGAATTTCCATTCATTATCCCCAATTGCCTCGAGTTCCTCAATTACCCATTTAGCACGGAGTAAATCGCTAATGCATCACACTTAGAGCACCATATCAATGTCTGCAAACATTTATGTTTCCACAGCCTCTCTCAGGAGCTGATCTTGCAAAGGCAGATGTGTAGTTAAAGCTTCCACCTCAAATTTCCCTTCCCAGAAGTATGCTAAGTGGCTTTTAAATCAAAAGCCACAAGAGACATTGACTGCAGTTCTCTGGGCAGGTTTTGAACTTAGAGCAAGCTATCATTAGGTCTTCTTCCCCTCTGCAGTGCTTCCTGTGGCCAGCTTGCTTAAGGGCCCTCCTTCCTCTCTAGTGCTGAGGGTGAAGCTTGGGCTTAGAGGGAAGAGATGGATCTGAAACCAGCCCCTGCCTTAGCTTCCTGGCGGGATGTCTTCTGAGGTCAAGCAGAATCAGGCCTGATGGGGAATCATCTTGTGGAGTGAATTCCAAGGAGATCTTGTGGCACTTTGCCACCTTTCTGAAAAGTTTGTGTGGCTGCTGTCACAGTTGCCCCCCCACTGATAGAAGACACCCCCCATGCCAGGTGGTGTGGTGTGAATTTGGCTCCTTTCCCCAGGGGTCTCATCTGAGGAGGTGACATGGGGCACAGGCCTTCAGTCTGGTGCTGCTGCACAGGCGAGGGGAGGGAAGGGCTGCCCCAGCATCTGTCCTTTTCTCATAGCTTGTGCACAGGGCGGGAGGTTGTCTGGTTGTCTGAGTGGCTTCATGTGTCACCTTTTGTGCAGTACTAGATATGCAGCAGACCTATGACATGTGGCTAAAGAAACACAATCCTGGGAAGCCTGGAGAGGGAACGCCACTCACCTCGCGAGAAGGGGAGAAACAGATCCAGATGCCCACTGACTATGCTGACATCATGGTAATAAGCTAATCTCTTGTCCTTCATTCCTCCTCCTCCTCCTCCTCCTCAGTGTTGCTAGCCTGCCTCTCTCCTGTGCTCCAGGTGTGGCTAGCAGGGACTGCATTGCTCTAGTGGAACAGAGCCTGTATTAATGTAGGTTAAATGGATAGCTTGGAGCAGTGCAGCAAGGGCAGCACAGCCGAAGTGGGAAGAGATCGACCTGGGGTCAGCAAAGCTCTGCAATGGCTCTTCTGTTAATCCTCAAGTCATTAGGAGTCTACCTTAGGTTCCCTTTTTCATGGGCCCAGCCTCTCTCCAGGGTTCCTGCCTGCTCCTGGGCAAGCTGGCAAAACCATTGCAGGCCTGTCAGAAGAGGGAGAAGCTTGGAGAAGAGCTGGCACAGAAGACTTGGAAAACTAGAGGCAGATGTGTCTCCTTATGCCAGGGTGGTCCTGGTGTAAGAGTCTGTGCTACTGAAGAGTCCTGCATTGCCTGTGAACCTGGGGACCTTGCAGTGAGACCTCACTGGGGCCATCAGCAGGGGCAGGGGGACCATGTCAATGAACTGAACTGCCCTGTCCCCTGAGCCTATTTGAGCCATAGATAAACTCTGACAGAGCATCTCCTTTCTCCTCCTTTAGTGTCAGCACAGTTCCCTAAAGATGGCATGGCAGAGAAGTATGGGTGGTTGTAGACTGAGTGGAGCTTCCAGGATGCTCTGGAAGGAGAGGGGGAGAGGCAGTGCCAGCACAGGGAAGGCCAATGGATGTGAATGTTATTGCACTGACTGGCCCTTTTCCCTGTCTGCACCGGTTAGATGGGCTACCACTGCTGGCTCTGTGGGAAAAACAGCAACAGCAAGAAGCAATGGCAGCAGCACATCCAGTCAGAGAAGCACAAGGAGAAGGTCTTCACCTCAGACAGTGACTCCAGCTGCTGGAGCTACCGCTTCCCCATGGGTGAATTCCGGCTCTGCGAGAGGTACCATTGTCTCACCTCCCTCCTGTGCTGCTGCTGCAGGGCCAGGGTAACAGGCCCAGGGCCTCTGTCATCCCTCCTCGTCCTCTCACAGAGTTCTCAAGAGACTTCTGCATGGAGGAGGAGCGGGATGAGATGACAGGTTTGGGTGACAGTGAGGCTGCTGTTGGATCACAGAGGTCCTCAGACACAATACTGAGGGGTAAAAACACATTCCTGAGCATGTGTCTTTAGAAAAGGAGAGTTTCCTGTCTGCATCTGTGCCCTTCATAGCCAGGATGTTCTCAGCTCTCAGGCTGCTGAACGGTCCCCTTGGCCCAGTGCTTGGGGGAATCCCAGGTGCCTTATTAAATGGTTTGAATGTCTCACACCCTCTGAATCAGCACCTTAGGGTGCCTTCAGAAAGCTTGTGATGGTTAAAAATGCCATTTTGGTTAGTAAGAAGGTTCTGTCTTTCATGCTGGTTCCCTGGCATTTCCTCTCTTGTGCACTTGTGGTTTTTCCTCATCCCTGCTGGTCCAGTTCCAGCTCACATTTTTTTGTGCTCTTGACTAAATCCCCTTGTAGCCACTGCTCTTTTTGCTGTTCTGTTTTTTTCCCAGCCTTGATGTCTTTCTCACCTGCACATGGGTTTGTAGGAGAATCAGCTCACCCTCAAAAAGGAGAGTTCACAGCATGTTTCAGTGGGTCCTGATCAAGTATCCCAGACAGGGAGCTCAAGCCCCCATGCTGGGGGTGCCCTCCTGACTGCGCTGCTTGTGCCGGCAGGTTCCAGAAGAACAAGGCCTGTCCTGAGGGAGAGGAGTGTCGCTATGCCCATGGGCAGGACGAGCTGACGGAGTGGCTAGACCGGAGGGAAGTGCTGAAACAGAAACTGGCCAAAGCCCGCAAGGACATGCTGCTCTGCCCCAGGGATGATGACTTCGGGAAATACAACTTCCTATTGCGGGATGATGTATAGTAAGGGCTGGGGGGAGTCTGTCAGCTGCAGAAACACGGGGCGGGTTTTCCGAGTGGCAGTAGCAGGGAGAGCGAGATCTGTGTCTCGCAAAGAGAACTTTTTCTTTTCTTTTGTTTTAAGATTATGAGACGATGATTTATTAGTGGTGAATGAATTTGTGAATTTGATTCTCGTTGGCCAGCGACGCCACGCTCACTGAGTTTGTGATCCATCTTTTCTCTCTTCTTTCCCCCAAATTCTCCTTCCACTTCATCTTTTTGTTTTCCCTGTCCTTCATTCAAAGGAATTAATTCAGTCTGTACTGGGCTGCAAATCAGGTAATTTCTCCTTGTGTCATTCTTCTGCCTTTCAATTCAGAGTATGACTGCAGAGGTCTGGAGGACAAAGCTGAGAGAGGAGGCCAGAGAAGCTGTGGATGCCCCATCCCTGGAAGTGTTCAAGGCCAGGTTGGATAGAGCTCTGAGCAACATGGTCTAGTGGAAGGTGTCCTTATAAATAACAGGGGGATTGGAACTAGATGGTCTTTAGGGTCCCTTCCAGCCCAGGCCATTGTATGATTTTATGAAATCTGGTGAAAAGGTGACCATGAATTTCATAAGTTCCTTTTCTCAGTGCTGCAGAGTAAGCCCCACTTACTCTGCTGCAGCCCTCTTGCTCTTCTGGGAGTTTGGTACCAGAAGAAATAGGAATTGAGGTGCAAAGAAGGAAAACCACTAGACTGGCTTAAAACATCTAGGGTTATGCTCCAGCTGTCAGTATTGCCCTGAGGCATCAGCTGGTGCTGAGGAGGATAACAGCTGCGTGGTATAAGGAGTGCAAGGTAAAAGCAGCAAAGTAATGAAACTGCTTGCAGCAGCAGGAACTGGGTTGTAGGTGACTTCAAACTTCAGCTGACTGTACTCAGAAAGCAAGTTGGTGACTTCTCATTAGATGTCTTTTTCAGTGTGCAGCAGGTATTCAGGGCAGATAGTTTGGGTTTGTTTTTTTGGCAGATGTGACTGCTGCAAGTAAAAGAGAACCCATCTAGGAGGTGTAGTGGAGCCTGTGACACACCGTGTGTCACTGAAGCCCACACAGCAGTATCAGTCAGGAGGGAGGTGGTCACTAAAAGGAGCCTGTGTTTCTGTATTGCCTTGTGTCCTGAAGTGAGGGAGGGAGGGAGGTAATGGTGTTCCTTTCCTGCTCTTTAAATGGCATGTGTTTCTGGTTACTTAGAGCTGCATTTTTCCCTGCACTGCCAGAAGAACTGGGTGGGGACCCATTTAAAAGGACACCATTGCGCAGCACGGGCAATGTTTAGCTAATGGGAATCCAGCTGGAAGTGCTTACCAGTACCAGAGGCCCAGCCCCCTCCTCCTCAGAGCCAGGGCAGGGAGCTTGTTGGATGCACAGTGCAACCAGGATGTGACCCAGAGCAGGGACAGTGGTGGAGAGTGAGTGGCACAGTGGGACCCAGCCATGGCCTGCTCCTGTGCTGCAACGGGATAACCAGTAATGCTGAACTCTGGGACAGGATTTTTGCTTTTCAAAGTGGCAGTAGTGAGAAGCGGTACTGCTCTGAATGCCAGCCTAGTCCTTTCTGGTGGTCTCATCCTGTAAGCAGTAAATGTGTCCCCTGTCCTGAGCTTCCCTCTCCTTCTCTCTTCTGCAGTCCAGCTGTGCTCTGCAGTTTTGCACGCATGGATGGCACCATCCACTCAAACACAAACACATCTCCCTCCCAGCCTTCATCAGGGATGTCTTTTTCCTACAGAGTCTCCCAGGAGAGCAATCTCAGAGCCCTTGGGGCTGGTAGGGCTGTATCCATGGCAAATACAATCTGGCCATGAACTGCTTGGTGCTTTGGCGTTGCTGGGTCCTCCTGTTCCTCCCTGCTCCCATATCCTTGGGGTTCACAGCTTCAGGAGAGATGGGATGTGGAAATCAGGAGATGTGGACATGCTGTGGGGCAGCACAGGAAGGTGCTTCAGCTCCACTGGGATAGTTAGGGTCCAGTTACGGAGCACAGTGCTCTGCATTCTGGTCTGGAATCTTTCCAGAGACATGGTATGATCTAAGTAAACTGAATGTGCCTCTGCACTTAGAATCATTATGTTGAAAAAGACCTCGAAGATCATCAAGTCCAGTCGTTAACCTGGCACTGCCAAGTCCCAGACTAAACCATGTCCCGAAGTGCCACATCTACATGTATTTTTAAATACCTCTGGGGATGGTGACTCAGCCTCTTTCCTGGGCAATTCAACCACTTTTCTGCTGAGCTTTTTTTCCTCTCCCTTAAAATGTGGATGGTAGTCTCTGGTTTGCTATGAGCAATATCAGACATGGCAGTTTTTGAGTGGTCAGGTGCTGTATTTTCTCCTCTGTCCTTTGTGGTAGCTATGGTACCTTCTCCTGGTCATCCTTGTGCTCAAGTGGTCAACTTTAGAGATGGGAGGAGACAGGCATCAGCTCCTGGGTTATCTTGTTCTGCTCTTCTTGGGCAGAGACGCCAAGGAAGGAAATCTGGATTGGGGGACACTGGAATGTGTTTTTTATTTTTAAAACAAATCTGCATCTCTAGTGTGACTCTAGCGTTTGCTGAGCCGCGATTTCTCATGCAATGACTTGTTTAGGTTACAGAGTGGGTCGCTGTCCCCTCTCCCCATCTCTGCAATGAGAGCTGAGCTGCTCGGTGGGACTTCAGATGTTCAGGCTGGGGCCGATAAGGGGAGAGGGCGAGAGTGAGTGATTGAGTGAGGTGAGGTGAGGGTGAGGTAAGGTGAGGTGAGGTGAGGTGAGGGAGGCCCACGGTCACAGGGGTTGCATCAAGTGTCTCTTTGTTTTCCCTGATATGATAACCTGGTC
The DNA here is from genome assembly GCA_013397115.1 of Edolisoma coerulescens. NCBI lineage: Eukaryota > Metazoa > Chordata > Aves > Passeriformes > Campephagidae > Edolisoma > Edolisoma coerulescens. Next base: position 1,326,418 of record VWZW01005843.1, read on the forward strand.
TGTGGTGTTGCAGTACTTTGTCACCAGACTTGTTTTAGTGTGTATATATGTGACCCCTTCCATGAAGCATATATACACAGGTATTAAATATATTGCTCTATATAATATTATATGTGTGTGGTATCGAAGGAATCTTTTAAATGAGGGTAAAGGAAAAGGACTCAGGCCAGGAAACGCAGCATCTCCAGTTTAAGTATGAAGCCTTTTATTTGGGATAGGGAAAGGGAAATAACAAAAGAGGGGAGGGTTTTATATAAATAGGTATAAACCTTGAGATGGGACAGGTTTCCCTGTTCACATTTTTGAAAACCTTTAGGATGTCCTTGCAGTCCCATCTCAGTGAGAGAGTATTATACTGCTAACTAGCGAGTAAAGTTTTAATATAAGGCTTTGCTTATATTATTTAAAGGGACATTGTGAAAGGCAGGAAGTTTCACACTTGACTTCCCAGGCTTGCTTTATCAAGCCAAGAGGGTTTTCTTCAGCACATTATGTGCTCTCAGCAGAAATGCTCAGTGCTCACATCTCTACAGCAGATAAACCACAAGTTGTAGGGGCTGCTTTAGTGGTGTGTTCATAAGACCCTGTGGTAACTCTCTCTTCTTTATTTGTGTGAGAGAAGAAGAAGAAAATTCTGCAGCACAGAACCAAATTTGAGGGTTATTAACAAAGGAAGTGATGTTTTAATTTTATAACATTAGAAGAAAATCTCATATCCTGTAAAATAACCACAGACATTCACACAGAGCAGAAACTTATTAAGTGCTGAAGGACTTAGTGAAAATCTTTTCCCAAATTCTTTGGTAGGGGCAGGGATTTAGGTGATACTGTCATTGAAGTTAACCTGGCCTTTACAGGGAGAAGTAAAAAAAAAAAACCCCAACAAAAAATACCCTACTTAGCTTGTATGAACCTGTATGTCAAGAATGGATGGGTTTTAGCAAGTGAAAGGAAAAGATAGCAAGGGGATGCTGCAGTTCTGAGCTGGGTAGTAATGATTTTGAGTCCTTTAATATGTCTTTGTATTAATATAATTTAAGAATACCACGCTTTACTATTAAAAAAGAACTTAGTATCTTTCATAAGGTCTAGTATCAGGATAATTATGTAGATGTTTTAACAACATTTTTGTTTTTGTTCTTAAATAAAGAAAGAAAAACCAAACTTGCTTCTTTTAGCCTTTGTAATAGAAAATAAAAGTGTGCACTTTAAACCCTCTCCTGATCCAGAGTGTGTCTGTGTTTTGCAAATAGCCTGCAAAGGATTTTTATCTTGCTTTCAGGTTTCCCTGCTGTGAGGAGGGAGGCAAAGGGAGCACGTCAAGCATTGGACCACTTTGGCTTTCTCCCTTCTTTAAGTATAATCTGCTGCTCTTCTTGCTGAGTGGAAATTGCCTACGTGCATATTAACAGTTTATGCAGTTCTTCATCAAACGCACAGTTCTTGTGAACTTTAGGTGTATTTAAGACGTTTTTCTTTCCCCCTAGTGCCAAGAATCCATGTGCTCTGCATTAACGCATAGTTTCAGGTGTTTGGGTAACCTGTGTTTTGAAACCTCCAGTAATCGGGCCTTGTAACACCTTCATCTAGAGATTCTTCTGCTGTGTAGGCTGCTCTGTTCAACTGGGTTGGCCAGTTCTTTTGCCTGCCAGTGTGCACCCTGCTAGGGAACGTGCCCTTGGCCCTACCCACCGAGTCGCACGCAGCTTGGGCCATGGGAAGCGTCTGTGCACATACTTTCCTCCTGGAGAGGATGCTGTGTGAGGAAACTGCACTGGGGGAAGAGGTCAGTGTGAAAACATTTATTAATAAACCCAGCTTCTTTAGTTTTCGAATCCATCATGATGCAGATTAATCTAGGTTCTTGATGAAATCAAAACTGGAGATGTAGTGAAGACAGGGGAGTCCCATGGATAAGCCCTGTTACTGCTGTATGAACTGGTAGTGACCAGAAGGTCATATCCAGCGAGGCCTGAAGAGACAAGATTTGTCACACATCTCCTTGATGTGCCTTCATACAGACATAAGAACTCATGTCCTTCTGGTCAGAGAAGAGGCCTGAACACATTCTTGTAGTGCAGGGGGAATGACAGGACGTGCACTTCCAAGCTGCATCAATTGAGTACATAAAATGTGAGAGACATTAGTTTTACATTCCAAAGACTATTGAGGCCATGCTGGCAGGAGTTGAGGGTAGTTTTTCCAGTACAATTGAAACCAAAATTGTCAAATTGTGAGACAGACAAAGCATCAGGATAAAAACACCTGTTTTCCTTGCAGGTTTGAGCCTCAGCTGTAAACTGGTGTTTCTTCACGGAAATAAACTTGTATTTTAGAGAGGAAGAAAAAGAGTGGTGATTTCAGTATTCAGATCTTCCTAGGAACTTCAGCAGATACAAAGACAAGGCGGAGAGACCCAGGTCAGCCAGGAAAAATCCAGGTTCTATGGAAGATTGCAAGGAGCAGGGTAGAAACCCCTGAGAGGTGGGAGGAAGGCTTCGTGCCAAAGATGGTTCACGCCATCACACAGCAGCCTGGCAGAGGGAGTTTGCTACAGATGAGAATCCTAAGCAGTCCTCTGACTGAGTCTGCCTACCCACACTATAGAGAAACATTTCTGGGCAGTGACAGCAGATGATGCAAATGCTGTCATCCTCTTCATTGTGTTTGCTGCTGCCATTGCAACCAGGAACACGGTCATGTTGTGTTGGGTCCTGTGCACAGTGAGCAGCAGAGAGTTCCTGACATGCAGGAGCTGTAACCTAGGGAGGTGTGATGGTCACTGGCTGGGGTAGAGGGCACAGAGGGCACACCATGCAGGGCAGCTGGGGGGAAAAAACATGGGGCAGAAAGCAATGAGCTAAATAGTAAAAGAGGCCTGGATGGGAGTGACTAGTTGGAGGGAAGCGGAGGAGGAAAGGCTGTGGGCACGCCGGCTGAAGCACAAAGCTGTTTGATATGCGATGGAGGAAGGCACTGAACAGACTTGGATGGGTGCTATGGGAAGGCTCTGGGCAGAGGTCCTGTGGACACATAGCCCTTGGGGCTTCCTGGAAAGCTGTGGGCTCTGGTCAGGAGCTCTGAGCCATGTCTCATTCAGCCTCACCCCTTTCTCCCCAGGATGGGAGTGGACAGGACAGGACCTGTTTGTTCCACATAATCTCTCTCCCTTCCCAGATCGATTGTCACCTCCTGTTTCTCTGTGGCTCCCCCTCCAGGCAGGAGCAGTGTGTCCTGGTGCTCCTGGGACAGGAGTGGTGTTTCCTGAAAACAGATCCAGGTGCAGCAAAGACAAGAGCAGGGACCAGACCAGATGACAGCTCCAGCTGACTCATTTCCCATCACAACAGTCCTGTCCCTGGCAGCTCCCAAGATTGCCCCTTTCAGGGATGCTCATCTCTGCAGTTTATCTTACGGATGGTGGTGCCCCAGAAAATTACTACTTTTTCCAGAGAGTCTCAGGAGGCACAGACATAGCAGAGACCCAGTAAATAGGGTCATTCATAACCATCTGGATTAATCCTCAAAAAAAAATGACATTTACCCAGGGCTGGGATGAAAATCTCTAAACCCAGATGCCAGAGTAGATTTGGCTTGCTTTGAATGGGAAAAGCACTCGGCTCTGGAGGTGCTCTTTGGCATATTTCCTTTGTTCTCAGTGGATTTCCTATGTCTGCCTTAGCTGTGGTCTTCCAGTAGTGCTGGGGCCCTCCAGGCAGATGGTTGGGAAGGACGAAGAACTGCATAGTTTTGCTAATTGAACACCAAGGCACGCTCCCCCATCTGTACCCCAGCAAAGCTCTGAGGCAGAGAGGGAAAGTTCTGCTTCCATGGTAGTGAGATGGCCTCAGTTTTCCTCAGCAGAATGGCTTGAGAATAACTGCAACACGGCTGGGCATTGCCCCTGGGAGCCGTGGTGGGGATTCAATACAGCGGCAGTGTTTCAAAAGAAGCTCTAGGCAGTCTGGAGCTTCTCCTCTTCGAGACCATTCACATCTTGGTTTTGGGGAATCAGTGGCAGCCAAACTGTCCAAGCTTTTCTAAGGGTCATTTGTTTTCTTTCAGCCCACATGCCCTCCCCAGGCTCAGCTGACTCCTGTATCTTTCCATCAAGCTCAGACCTCTTGTGCTACAATGCTGCAGGATCCCTGCTCTTGCTGGGGACCACATTGTCCCTAGTAGGTGTGAGTAGGAAGAGATGGCTGACGGACAGTCCAGGTCCTTACAGTCAGCCTTGGTTTTGAGAGGGAAGCAGCCACAGGAATGTGTATCTTGCTGTCCCACTCAATGGTCTCCCATGGCCCAACATCACTGGCCTTGGATTTCCCCATCCTGCTTTCAACCCCTTGGTTTATTGCTGCTCTTGGCACCTCCTAGACTCTGCCTCCTGCCAAGGCTTGTTCCAAGAGCTCCCAAAGCTGTCTCTGCCCAGGCTGCCAGAGTGTTTTCAGGGCAGGGAAATGCAAAAAGGCAGCTCTAGATGTCCTTCCTGCCCAGGACAGTACAACTTCTGGTGATCCCAAGGCCCTTTCTCACGTTTTCTCCCTGCCTAGTTCTAGCACCTAGTTCTCTGGCAAATGGCACCTCACAAGGGAAGGCCATGTACAGAGAAGCAGAGCTGTGGTGAGCCCAGCTGCCATGTGAGCACCCCAAGAAGGGGAGCACCCCAGAGATGTCTTGGCGGGGATGGTGGGGAAGCAAAGCTCATTAACTTTCTGGCACTCATTTTGGGGAATTAGTTTTTAGAAATTCTTTTGCCTCAGGCGGGAGGTGCAGGCACTTCCTTCCACTGAAGTTCACCGCTTGTTTGGGAGATCCCGGTGCTGTTCCTCCACACAGGGAGACAGGCAGGCACACATGTACATAGAGATAGGCACGCGTATGCGTGCCATACCCTGCCGGGGAAGGAAGCCCTTTCAGAGGCAGGAAGGGGACTCTGAGGAGTGAGGCCTCATCAAGCCTGTGTGTCTGTGTCGCGTGTTGCTACCATCAAAAGTACGCAAAGGGTTGCATGCCCATGTGCAGGCACCAGGCAGGGTCTTTAGCCAGACTAGCAGAGCCCTAGTCCCACTTTGCCCTCAGCTGTCCACCCTCCCATGCTGGCTTCATCACTCCTTCTTTCACCCCCTTTTCTTCAAAGTAATCTGCTGTGGATGCTGACACCCCTGTGGTCTGGCCACAGCCTTCCCTGCTACTGCCATTCTGGGTATCCCCGCATCCATAGATGTCTTTTGGCACTAGCACCAGCATCCCAACTCAGAAGAAGACAAGTTTCTGGGATATGGTGCAAGTGTCCTTTCAGAATGGCCATGGTGAAACTCAGTCTGCAGGCCTCTGCCAAGGTGAGAAAAATTCCCTACCAAGCTCAGTGCACTATGCAAACAAATAGTTAAGTCTGGAAGCTGTAAGGGGAGTGTACAATTGTCCTAGGAACTAGTACAAGAACAAAAAATTGTACAAAGACGTCTGTAAAGAGGCAGTGATTGACCTCTGGCACAGGGTTTGCTTGGATAAAAGAAGAAAGAGGAAACCACTTACCAAGCTGGTTTTGGTGCAAGAACCAAACCCTGCGGGTGGGCCTGGAGCCTCCACACAGACTTTGAGTAGGCTTGTGGGATGTGCAACAGAAGACATCTCATGTGAGGAGGTATGGAAATTTCCAACTAATGGCTGTGCTGCCAATGTGAATGGTCTTGGGTGACTGAAAGAAATGGAGAAAAAAAAGGAAAATATTCTTGCTTCAAGAACAGCAGAATTTGCAAAGCTTCTAGAAGTTTCTACATGTTTTTGTCCTTATTTCCAGATTCACTTCAGGGGAGTGTCATCTTGTCTGCCACCACAAGTCCCTTCAGTACTGCTGGCTTCTGCCTGTCCCGTGTCACTGCCAATGTGCCCCAGATCATACAGGACACATAACAGCAGGTTTTATCTCTGGGGAGGCATTAATTTTACTCTCATCTTTGTATCTTATCTTTCAAACAGAATAAGATATTTAAATGTATTTATCCCTTTGCCAAGGTGAGTAGCATGCTCTGGGAATGGAGGGATGGATGGATGGATGGATGGATGGATGGATGGATGGATGGATGGATGGATATATAATACTGTTGCATAAGCTTTGTGTCCATAGAAAATCAGACAAAAGGTTTTTATTTTCTAAGAGGACACATTACATTAGATTACCAAGCCAGGTTTTCACCTTATTGGAGGAAGCTGAGATAACAGCAATTAGTAATAATAACCACTAATGCCTTTCTTTGGTCAAATGTCACTGCTGCTGGTGGGTTCCCCATCAGCTGTGTTTTCAGACACACCTGAGAAACAATTAAATTCCCCTCTGTAGTGGTGGCCTCATAAATTGATGTGCAGCCAGGTGCTACCACCAAGGGCAAGACCCACAGCAACAATCTGCAGGAGTTTCTGACCGAGGAGGCATACAAGTGTGCCACTGGCTCTTGTTTTGGGTCTGAGGGTGGCTGCAAGACACTGGCAGGAGTGGGAACAGGGAAAGGCCACTCCAGAAGCACTGTGAAAGTGGCCCTGTGAAGGAGTTGAGGGAATACTCCTGGGGCTGAGAGAAAGATGGCAACTTGGAGAGATGCACAGAGAACCCCCTTCCGCAGCTCCTTGTTATGAGCAGGGTTGTATCTGAGGTCTGAATGTCTGAAAAGATTCTTTGGGGTCTCAAACTGCCAGCAAGGTTGTGCCAACGAGTAACACCTCAGCAGTGTTGCTCCACAGTTCCCTTTGGGCCCGATGGCAGAGCTCTCTAGAGAGGTCCTGTTAGAGACAGGAGTAGAATTAGAGGTTTTAAAAGAGACATTTACATGTTTTGGTGCCAGCAGAAGCACCTGAGCACTGCAGAAAGGCAAAGGGGGCAGGGGAAAGGATGGTACAAGAACTGGTGTTTAAAAAAAGAACAATCCTTTTGAATAAAAATGTAAAAGGAGAGAGAGTATGGACCAAGGCAAATGTTGAAGGACCCACAGTCCTCCTCTCAGGACTGCTGAACTCCTTAGGCAAATGTGCCGAGAGGTTCAGCCAGCACAGCTGGGCAGTGTGGGTAGCTGCAGCAAGAGACCTACAGAAAATACACTGAAGCTAGCCCTGGTCTCTGCCAGTTAAATTTGTGTTCATGGAGTTTGGCCTTTTCCATCACGTTAGGTGCCTCCTTTTGTGTGCCACCCACTTAGGGCCAGTATAAGTTGACTATGGCTGGTTGAGTCTGTGAGAAAATGTGCTGTTAAGGGCTGACTGGGCTTCTGAGTGATGGATGGAGCAGAGCTGCTGGCACCTCCACTAAAATGGAATCACAAAAACAATAAAAACATATCTGATCTGACAACAATGCAGCCAGCACAAGTGATGCAATCTGTGGCCATGCCTGCAGCTTTCCAGAGACATTTCAACTTCATTCACTAAAGCAGCTCAAATGCTCTGCCCTCCATGGTGGGGACACAGGGGCAGACAGACATTCCCCACTGCTATGACTACTCCATTGTATAGGTTCTGATTCCCTGGGGCTTGAAAACAGGGTGGTGTTGATGCATCCAGCTAGTGATGTTACTCAAGCTCTTCTTGTGGGCAAGAGCTCATTGTTCAGGGATTCTGAATCAAGAGGGACATACAGTGTTGGTAGGAGACTGTGGACATGGCAAATGCAAAATGAGATGTATATGTCGTCGCTCTCACATCTCTAGACAAAAACTTAGAGATATCCATTGCAGGCTAATAATTCAAACTGCTAAGTGACAATGTAGATGATCTTTAAGGTACCTTCCAACCCAAACCATTCTACGATTCTATTTATTTTCTCTGAATAAATGTCTTCATTTTCTGAAGCCATAAAGGTCAGTCAGTTGCTGCAGCAGCTGCTGTGAAGTCCTTAGGTCCCTCCAGACATGTGGTCAGATGTTTGTCCAGCTTTCATAACAAGTTTGAGCCTGGGACAAAACGAGGGGGGTCCAGCCGCACCTGGCACTGGACAGCTACCGTGTTTCCAGTCACTTTCCCTAGCCAGCCTGTGATAAGAAGCAAAGCTAGGCATATATGACAGTAGCTGTCCCAAACATCAGTGATGCCTGGCATGACTGAGTGACTCCAGTCGTCCAGAATGGACTGGAAGATTTCAGGAAAGGACATGGACCTCCTGGCTGGCAGGCTGTACTCCAGGAAGGAGAGATGTGATCATGTCTCTTGCTCCCAGGAGCCAGAATGCACTGACCATCTGCAGAGTCTGTCTGCTGGCTCCAGCTTTGGGTGGGTGGAGAATACTGTAACAGCCCAGGGTTAGTATGAGACTGTTCTCCCTGAATGGCTTCACCACTTATGGTTATGACTGGCTCAAAATCTGAAGAGGCTGTATCATAATTACGAATTCTACTAAACCAACTATTCTGTGATTTCTGAGCCTGATTAGATTGGGATCTAGATCATGAGGCTTCTCCAGCTAAACTGAAATTCTCAACCACGCAACCTGGCTAGGTAATTCTTTCTTTTCGGTTTCTATTGGGTTAAATCAAATGCATTTCCTTATGGGACCAAACACCATGCATGGTTTTGCTGGGCTGTGTCCAATTGCTGTGGCTCACAGACCAATGTAGGAATACCTGGTTTCTACCGACTCACACTGGCACTGTAAGGCTGAGCCTGGCAAAGTGGACAGGAGCAAACTGCAAAATAAAGGCACTTCTGTTGAAATACCACCCTCAGCAAAAGAAAAGACAGCAGCACATGTAAGATGCTACTTCCCATGCCAGGTTCTGATAAAGAGGATCAGACCTTTATCCTCCTGTCTCCAGTCCTTTTCTCCATGCTAAAAATTTCACGGACAGGAGAGGAGGAGCTTTGTGTGCTCAAGATCTTACTTAACCAGCTGTTACCAGGGTATTTGCAGGGTTCATGAACTCTCTTCCTGCACATCACTGCTCTGAGAGGAGGCTGTTTGCTTTCTCATAAAATTGTGTGCCACTTACAAAGAAAAATCCTGTATTTTGGGGATGATGCACAAATTTCTTTCATAAGAAAGAAACCTTGTGCTATTATCAATATCAACTTAGGAGGGACACACAGTAATTGTTGCATCACAGACAAATAATGTCACTATCTTCATCTCAGCTAAAAAGTTAGCAGGCAGATGCAGACAACATGTGTATCACCCTGTAGCAACCTGCACGGCTTGGAGCTCCTCAGAGCCTCGCAAGAACTTGTCAGAGGATCCCTTTGCTGTTGTGTTTGCAGCCAACGTGTACCCCTGACAGCGCACACTTGCTTTTTTTCCCCTTCCAACACATGTATTTGTTATAACACCTTGGGAAGGAAAAGGGTGCTGCCTTTGCGAAGTTAGATAACTGGCCCAGTTCTTTGCTCCCGGATTGGCTGGGAGAGGCCCTGTAAAACCACGCTGGCCAGGCGCCCGGCCCAGCCCTGCAAGGCTGCAAGCTATTTCCACAATTGGCCACTTCAGAGTGGGAGAGGGGGAGGTGAAGACAGCCGGGCAAGCTGCATCTCCGCCAGGCTTTTTCTCTTCCTCCTTGTTTTTTCTCAGCCAGAGTAGTTCAGCAAACCCACTCCGGCTGCCTCCGAGCCCGTCTCGCAACGCCCAGGAGAGTGGGGTGTAACGTTGGTGGCCAGGCACCTGGCCCTCCCTTAGCCCGGCTGGCACAGTCCCAGGACAGGACATGTCAAGCTGCAATACCCCTGGGGGCCCTACTGCCCTGGACTTTCCGGAAGTCCTGAAGTCCCTACTGGAGTATTCCTTTCCCTGGACCAACAAGATGACAGGTAGGATTGAGGAAATATATGCTGGGGTTTCTGTTTTGATTTCTCCTTCCCCTCCTTCAGTTGCAAGGCGAGAAAGGGGCAGATCTTGTTTACTGCAAGCCCTTCCAAGGGTGTGTTTCCCCAAAGTGTCCAAGTCAGACAGGGAGTTCTGGCACTGTGCATGTTGTGCAGCTAGGAGGAAAAGCGGCAGCAATGGATTGATTACAAAATCAGTCAAGAGTGCTGAGCTCCTGATCCTTTTAATCTCTGTGCTCAGCTACTTCTTGGAAACCCTCAAAGATTCGTGAAAGGAAAAGGCTTGGGTACAAATCTTCGTGCTCACATAGAAGCGACTACCAGGATTGCCATTCATTGTTGTCCTATGGTTAATAACCACTAAGCCTCCAGACACTGCCTCTTCCCAGACTCAGACTGTCCAGAGAGCCCAGCCTGCACGGGGCAGGCTGACTCTGTGCAAACTTTGTTTGATGCTGCAGTTGTTTATCAGTGAAAAGCTGGGGCAGAGAACACAGTAAATGCTGCATTTTCTTTGCAAGAGCATTTCTGTACTCCTAGGCTTTCCCACTCTCTGTGCAACATCCTAGAAAACAAATGGAAAGGACCCAGGAGGTTATTTATTTTGGGCTTTTGCTGCACTGAACACTTTGCTCATGCTGCACTGACCGCTTCTCTAATGCTGGGTCTGCTCCAAGCACCCATCACACAGCTTGAGTACTCTCTGGTTTTGGATAGGATGCTACACACCCTTGAGAAGCTGCTTTTTGGTTGTTGTGTTTTAATGTTTGCTGCTGAATGCTGGGGACGTGTGTGGGAACACCTCAGCTCAACAAGCCTATGTCTGGGCATGAGTGAGTTGAACTCACAGAAACAAACATGCACAGAGCTCGCTCTTCTCTAGGGAGTTGCTACCAGGACATGCAAGCAGCTCTGCAGTCTTGAGGGGCAGCAGGACCCAGGAGCAGAAAAGCCAGACACACAGCGTGGAGAGGGACCCTGCTCTTGCTCCAGGGTCAATGGGAGAAAAGGCTGCTGCTGTGACTGTAAAGCGTTCATGTCAGGAAAGGCCTGCTGTAATACAGTGAGCCCTATGGCACATGCACAGCTCCCTGTGGGAAAGGGAAACAGGGAAAGGGGAACTGCCCTACTCCCTAAGGGGCTCATTTTGTCACATTGCTCTGCTGCAGCCTCCTGCGAGCTCTCTCTCTTCTTTGCTGAGACTGCCTGCTAACAGGTGTGTTTATGTACCACACGGTATGAAGTCCCACTGTTTGTGTGGACCAGGGGATGTTTTCCGAGTTGACTGTACCCAGGTAGAAAGTGGAATTGTCTGGGAGGAGGCAGTAGCAGCCAAGGGTGGCTCACGTGGTGCAGAGCCTTGCTGTGGCTAAGCTGAGTTTGGCTGTTTTTCTGGGATCTCTGCTCTCCACAGCCAAGTGGATTCAATTAATCCAAGGGAGGGGTGCTGGCAAGACCTATCTGTTTGGAGTTGGGTGTAGAGGAGAGATCAATGATTTGGAGAGAATAATTTAGTCTTAACTCACTGCAACTTATTTGGCAGCTGAGAGTGCTGTTTTGTGGCAGCTTTCTTCCTCAGCCCCAGGACCACTCTGCCTCTCCGCATCACTTCCCATAGTCCTCAGAACTGTCTTTATTATGTTGCCTCCCTCTCCAGGCCAACATTCCCATCATGGCCCTCTTCCCACAGAGCTCAGTTCTCTCCTCCTGGGTCTCCATACTTAAGACAGCATTCATCTGGATTTGCTGTCTCTCAGGCCTCTCTCTGAAATTCTCTATTCTGCTATTCAAACCTCCCAGTGGGGCTTGCTGTCCATCTCCCCCTCACACCCTGTCCCCAGCAGTGAGCTGCTTGTCGCTTGCCTCCCTTCCTGCTGCACCCCAGAACTGGGCTGTTCTGCATCATCTGGCCCTGACAAGACTCTCAGCAGTAACAGCCAAGGCCACTGCATTCCTCTCCTCACATCTCATTGTCCTCCACTCTTCTTTCTCAGCTGCAGAGTGAAAGAAAATGTAAAAATCCCAGGCAGATCCCAGCTTAACCAAGAAGGTACAGCTTGTGGTACAGTGCCCGATTTCTGTTGGCAATTGTTTGAGCACCTAATCCCCAGAGGCAGTGAGGAAAAGCTCTCAGGGCAGCCTCCCTCCTAGCTGGCAGGGCTGTGCTAATGCTGGAGCAGGGTGATGAGAGGGAGCCCACAGGAATGCTCCTCAGGGACTCCCTCCCTCCTGCCTTCGAGAAGAGCAGCTAACACTGTATAAGATAGACCCTCTCCAAGTAAAGTCACAACTCATGGTGGTGCAGAACAAACCTTAGCACAGTGAAGCACGGGTGGAAATGTGCTGGAGGAAGAACATGGTCAATCTAAAGGGAAAAGCCCTGGAGTAAAAGCTGCTGAGTGGTTTTAATAACCTCCCTTCATATAGACACATTACCCAGCAAAGCAGCTGCCACTGAGCTCTGCAGGGGTGATGTTCACAGACCCTGTTCCTTAAAGGAGTGTTGCACAGTACTGAGGCACAGCATCATCCTTGGGGGCCACCAGCATTGACAACAATGGAACAAAGCGACCACGAGAGCCGTAACTGAATGTGAAGCCTGCAGCCTGGCCCACTTTGGCTGCGTCCACTTGCCTAAAAGCTGCTCTTTTGTGACCTCGCTTGGTTGTGTTCTCTATCTACCGCCTATCAGTAGCTGTTTCCTAGACAAAAGCACCACCGCGGGCTTGCTGTCCCTTGCCAAGCTGTGTGTGCTGCCTCTGTCGTGTGTGGTCTGACATCTGTGTCTCATTACCCTCTGTGAAGTGGCATCTCCCTTTCACGCATGTGCCTTTTCTTCCTGCCAGCTGAGCTTGGCAAGGCGGAGGGAGTCCATGGAGGGCATGTAGCAGCCCTGGAGCATGCTGGGCAGCTAAGCGTGACCTGTTCTGCCTGCTTTTTGCAACTGGATTTATCAGCCTTGATAAATGATGCATTAACCTGCACCGTTCCAGCCTGTATTAACAGCGTGTCCTTTTCCAAGCTTCCCGTTGGGCAGCACGTGTGCAGGAGTTGCATCGGGAGTCCCACCCGTTCCCTGCAAAGGAGGGAGCAGATTGGGCCTCCCAGCCTACGCAAGAGAAGTAGCTGCTGGGTAGGGCAGCTCCACATCTGCCCGGGTTGGACGGAGATGTACCCTGGTCCTCATCGCAGTACGACAATGGAGGAAAACACCTACCCCATGTGACTTCAAATCCATTCCTTTTCCTGGGGCGCGTGAGGAATAGTTCAGACCTAATTTCTTTCGTCGCAAAGACCATCAGGTTTTATTAGTAAGGGTCAGGTAAAATCGTGCCTTGCCACTTAAATTAAATGTCTGAGATTTGTGGCGGGGAAGCTGAACCGAGAGCCCAAGTGCCTACCTGAGAGGAACATGTCTTTTTTCTGCTGTCACGTATGGGGACGCCTCTGCTCTGTCTCCCGCGGCTCTGTTGGATGCAGACGGGCCGATCCCAGGGGAGCACACCCTTCCCTTTCCCGGCTCGCAGCACTGGATGGTAGGTTCGCTGCAGCCCATCCTGCCGAGGCAAGAGCAGCCACTGCTGGCAGGAGAAGTCTGTGGCTGCAGCATATGCCACTTCTGTGAATTTATCTGTTCTGTGCGAGATGCTCCTCAGTATCCGTCTGTGCTCTCGGGAACAAACTTGGCAATATTTGCTCCCTTCGTGTGTGTTCAGAAGCTTAAATCCCAGTACGGCATCCCT
>VWZW01005843.1:1341016-1382341 GCA_013397115.1 Edolisoma coerulescens
AAAACCGAACGCTGCGGGAGCGAGGGGTGGGCAGGAGCCGAGACGTGACACGCTGGTTTTAGTCCCTCGGCTGTCTGGAGCCTCCTCCGCCTGTAGACGCGTAGCTGGGAGCAGCAGTGAGAAGGTTTCGAGTCTTGCTTGACCTTAATTGCTGGGAAGTTGCCCGATGACACGAGTAAACAGCAGATCCCCTCAGATTAAGTTCGGTGATAATCCATAAGGGTATGAGTGACTGCCTGCACATGCAGTCCTGCATGGGCTGGAGCTGCCTCTCTGCCACTGGTGATGCAGACAGCAGCTGTGTAAATAGCAGTGCTGGTGCTTATGGTCTTCGGTGCTGATGGCACGCTTTTTTTTTTTTTTTTCCTCTCCGTTCCCCTCATCTGGCAGCATTTTGGCCTTTCTGAGTATCAGTTTCATTTCGAGGAAGGCTCAGGATTATCTGCACTGCTGTAATGCCCAGTGTACTGATGTATAATAAAATAAGTCCTTACGCTTACAAATTTTGAGATTAAAAATATTTTTTTGGAACAGTAGACAACATCCAGGGTAAACCAGAACATATGCAAGGTTGGCAAGATTGTTCCCAGTGAGGATCGTACCTACCTTGCATGTCTAATATTGCACAATATAGTCTGTAAATCCATTTTGTGATTCTGGAGACTATCTTTTTCTCCTTTCTGCTTAAAAAAAAAAAAGTCAGCTTTTGATAAAGGTTTTAGTTATGTTGCTATGGTGCAGGATGCTGCGGCACACAGAATCTTGAATCTACAAAATCATAGGATTTCTTAAGATATTTCTGCACCCAGTCCTTTTTAAATACATTAGTGCCAACAGGAGCAATTTAAGTTCATGCATGTTTGCTGATAGGGATTTGGTGACTTTGTCTTGGGGGTGATTTTTGTGTCCAGAATCATGTGATGTGGCCTACAGAGATGTAAAGTTCTGAAATTAATATGATTGTGAGGTAGTGCATTTTTCTAAAATTAGAAACATTTGATACTAGATTGATTACTAGATGACCCCATTCCAGCTCCTGAAGGTGTTGAGCTGGAGCCTCTAAAGCTTGCTAGTGAGTCCATTTCATCTTGATTATCCCTCTCCATTCATGGTGTGATAAAGCTCAGGTTGTTCTTTTTCTTAAGATTTCTCCATAGATTTCCTTAGTTCACCTTGTACTGTTTCACTTCACACTTTGTGGAACTTGTTGCTTTCTGTTTGTTTTGGTCTCTGATACTTTTCTTGTTTGCATATGCAAGACAAAAGAAAGAATGCCTTAATTGTCAGCAGGTAGTTACTCCTGAGTTACAAAAGGCTTGTCAGTAGACTTGTGACTCAACTGACTTCAGAGGATCCTTGTTTTCTGTTCCTTTAACAGTGATACACTCAAAATGTTAAAAAATTACTTATTTGCTTAATCAAGTGGTGCAGTTTCAGCAAACTTTCTGAGAAAAGACCCTGTGCTTTTGTCTGGAATGCCTATTGACAAAAATACAATTTTCTGTCTTATTCTGTAAGAAATGATATCAGCTAGCTGCAGTGTCCATTTATAGTCTCTGCAAGCTACCTGTGGGTTTTCCAACCGCTGTGGGTAATTTGACTACCCAGTCAAAGCAAGCAGGCTTTCTAATCCTCCTGAGCAACAGAGGAGGGAGGTCAGCCAGTTCCAGCAGAATGCCATCCCCTTGAATGCCCTGCCATGTACCAGGTACAGCTCCCCAGCCTTGCTGGGAGTTGTTGTTGTGTACGTTGTAAGGATTAAATAAATAAAAACAATGATATTTTTATAAAAAAAGGAAAAGTCCTGTGGGTTAAGGGAAGGCAATTAATATTCTGGAGCAGGAGTGCAGGTCTCTTCTGTTAGTAAGGAGCTGCTGCATACTCTCCAAAGAATGCCTTAATCACCAGTTGCATGCTGCTGTGGCAGGAGGAATGCCTCAGCAAACATCACAGTAGTGAGCATCAGGGATATGGAACCCTACAACCTGCCTTGTTCCATCCTCACAAGTGGGACTAAAGATTTATGGAGCAATCAGCCAAAATATATGTAGTGGTTTCAGTATAATTTGACAATATTTTTTTGGTGAACAAGGGGAAGTTTGTCAACTAAGTATTTGTTCTGTTTGTGGCTTCGATAGCTCTTGACATCATAGTGGCCAAAATATTTTGGTTGGTTTTTGGTTTGGTTGGCTTTTTGGTTTTGAGGAAAAACCAGGACGAGGAATAAAGCTCTTTTCAGGCTGCTGCTTTTGGTTAAAACAGCAGTATTTCCAACAGTTCAGTAACTGGAATCGTCTACTTAAGTCACTGAGCATGAAGTGGTGTCCTCACTGTTAACAGCAGATGTACAGCCCAGTTAATAGGTCACAGTAGCAGAATGAGGGGGCTAAATCGGACATGAGCCATCATCTGCAGAAGTACAGTCCAGATTTATCAGGGTGACCTTGAATCGCTGCAAATGGAGCCTCTTAGGATACTGCAGCTCTACTGTCAGGTAATACCTGTTTACACTATAAATATCTTAAGAGAATTAATGTTTCAGGCCCCTGTGCTGAGGTAGGCAGAAACTTCCCCCTCAAGATGCAAGAACTTAATTAGTGTTTCATTAGGTATTGTGCACCCAAGCAGGATGTTGTGTGGCAGAAATAAAGATTAAATGAATTGAAAGAAAGCCCGTGGGAAAACATCAATGCAAAAATGATCATACAAAGGTTTTACCACGTTATGTACCACCTTTGAAATAGATGGGCTCCCAATATGTGTGTTAACTTCTGATATTTTGTTTCAGATACTGTTAGAAGTGAGGGAGGAGAGAGAGACAGCATAGCTAAACAAAGACAGCACTGGGGGCCCAGTGCTTGCTGAGTCGTCAGCTTGTAGGAAAAGGACAAAAAATTTCAGATGCTTTTCTCACGTGGAGGAAGGATCTAATCTGGTGTGAGCCAGGGACAATCACAAGAGGAAATTGGAGGAACCACAGTTTTTCCAGGTTACTGCAGGACAGCAGGATGATCATGCACATCCAAAAGGCATCAATAGATCTGAGAAGAGTCACATATGCCAGTAGTGTAGTCTTTTCAGCATCTACCTTCTGAAGAATATTTTTAAGCCTTATATTCCGTCTAATAATCACTTAAAGGAGTTTTTTTCTCCTCACTTGGAGGTGTTGTATTAGATGTTGCAAAACAAAATCATTGCTGATTTATATTAAAACTGGCATAACTTATAGCGGTGTACTGTGGTTTTCAAGAGTAAAGAATTTTTTTTTCTCTTTAGTTGACATTTTGACTTGACATTTCACAAGTTTTTTATCATGTTAATTAAAAATAGTTATTTACAAAGAATTCATTATTGTTGCTTGCATTTGTTTTGGTGATATCTTTACTAGGAGATCATCCACAACATCCAGTGCAAATCTGGGTTTGGTTGTGCTGGGCACTATGAAATGTTGGGGAAATACACAATCTCTATTCCCAGGTGAAATGTTGGTTCCAGTTTGGTGGGGTGTGCTCCAGTAGTAAGGGAAATCCTCCTTATATAGAGAGTAGATGCTGTTTCTTTACTAGCTTCAAGTAGGAGCTGTTTAGAAACATTCTGGTTATTTGTATCATTATTGTTAACCTGCAGGTTTGCTTTGCCCAAGCAAAGGGTAGGAAAGGTGCAAAACTCCCTGCAAAAAGGAGTTTATGGCAGGAATAGGAGCTGGAAGATGGCGGCTCAGAGGCAGCAGTGTGAAGTGACAACGAGAAAGCCAAAAGCTGCAAGTTGATATTACCAAAGCTTAGGTCCAGGAGCCACTGGTCTGAATTTAATGTGTCCTTTAGGTACTTGGTCCCAAGCTGGTGGCTAGTGAATACTTTCTCAGCTGCTTGGTTTAAAATCAGTATCTTCTTTTGTGTAAAATATTCAGAATACGGTAGATGATTTACTTTGTATGGCAGTACTGTTCTTTAAGCCATAAAAAGCTCTTTCAGTCTCAGTTCCACACCAGCTAAGGCAACAGCGGAAGGAATGCCACTTTTATCAGAATAGGTTTTATATAAATAGGCTTTTCTGATTTAGAGCAGAGTTTCACCCCCACTTCCACCCCCAATAAAGAAAAATGCTCCTTTAGCATATTGTAGCCAGTCTAGAAAACCTTAATGCCAAAGATTGGTGCATTTTATTGGGCTAATCTCTGTTAATACTGGAGATTCCAACTGGTCCAGTGTATGTCCTTGGAGTCCCTGTTCTATTGAACTGAATATTTGCTGGCTTCCATGGTAATGCCCAGTTTGCAGGTGATCAGGGTAGGACTGGTGACCGTTCCTTTTGACAGCAGTGCTGGCTCAGTGCTGGCAGTACTAGCACTGCTTCTGCAGTGCCTCCTTCACTGCTGATAGAACTGCATGGCTGCATGGAGAACTGGATCAGGAAAATGACTTGGATTTTTAATTTTTTTTTTTTCTGCCAGCTTATTTTTATCTCTTAAATTATGTAATTATTCCATAACTTGAGTTTTCTGCTTGGATTCTGTCCCAGACAATTGTTAAGATTCAGTAGCTATGGGGAACGTAGAAACAGCCATTTTTCTGTAATATGTGCACCGTAGCACAGTAAATGGAGAAAAATTCATCAGTCTCTTGTGACTTGGGGGTGGGATGTGGGAGTGTGCCTTATTAGACATCTCCCCAAAGAGTGAAAATTGTATGTAGGTACTCTGAGCTATCTATAGTGAGCAGCACTTGGAGCTATTGCTTTCTGTGGACATGCTGAGTCATTTCAGAGAGAAATGCTTCTAAAATGCTGAACAATAGGCATCCAGGTCTCTGGTGTCCTATGGACCTTTTGACCGATTTTCAGATACAATCTGAAAACCCATATTCCTCTCCCGTTTGTATATAAATTATTGTTCTGCACCTTCCTTCTTTGTGCATAGAAAAAGCTACTCTGTTTCTTTGGAATTTTCTAATGGCTTCCCATGGAATCCTGCTTAGGGACACTCACTTTTGTTGTCTTCTGAGATGGGTATGTGAAAACCAGGCTGTTTTGCAGTGACTGGTTAATAAGCTCCATGCAGCACTTCATCACACTTTGGTAAGCTGTTACAGCAAAGATGCTCATCTGCAAGGCTACTCAGCTGTCTGTGGTCCAGCCATCACAGGGGGTTAGAGCATTCCATACGTGAATGTTGCTTTTCGACATCTGGTTTTCCAGATCATGTCATGAGGCAGAACCATTAGCTTACTGAATTTCCTTTCATGGGGATTTTGTTGGACTCTTAAACCTTGAGCCTCTCCTGTGTTTCAGCTTGTACAGTGACCTACTTGTATCTTTCAGATAAAGAGAAGGAGAAAATAAAGCTTGAAGAAGATGAGGCAGCAGCTGCCAGCACTATGGCAGTCTCGGCTTCCCTCATGCCACCCATTTGGGACAAAACTATTCCTTACGATGGCGAGTCTTTCCACCTGGAGTACATGGATCTGGATGAGTTCCTGCTGGAGAATGGAATTCCTTCCAGCCCTACTCACCTGGATTTGAATCAGAATCCACTCTTGCCTGTGGCTGAGCTGGAAGGAAAGGAATCTGCTGGTGCTTCCACTGGTTCTCCTGCATCGTCCTCTTCCACTGCAGTTTACCAGCAATCTGAAGCAGCCTCCAGCACAGGTAGATGGCATAATATGGGGCTTTGAGGGACTTCTGTTGTTCTCATATTAAAAGGTGCCTCTTTAGATAAAGAGGAGACATGCTAACCTGTCAGTGTTAGCTGTGGCAGGTTAAACAGTACAAACATGCTCAATGTAGAGCCTTAGTTCATGTGTCAATTCATGAAGGTGCTGCCTCTCCTTTTCTTCCCCTCTTCCCGTCCTGTGAAGAATGAGTGTCTATCAAGGTACAGTCTATTTTGCTTTTGAAATTAGAAGAGATGAAACAGCAACACAAAGTATTTGCTTTCTTGGTATTGCTAATCTAGTGAGAAGCTGGACATGTTGAGAAAATACTTTTTCAGGTTATTTTACAACAGATTTGATAGCTTGTCACAAGTCATTTTTACTACCTTGGTCTGCTTGGGTGAACTTATGCAAATTTAATGTACCTCAAATAACAATGTTAAATAGAAAAACAATGAAGCAGTCTTTTTTGTGGTAGCCTGGGAAATGTGAAAACAGACATTTGGAAAAGGTGTTTTAATGATGCAGTTTGATGTTCTGTGGTGCTTTGAAGTGGGAATGGAGGAACAGAAAAACAAAACTGTGCTTAAATGGTACTAGGAAACTTCATTTGTAGTTTGGAGATCTTCTCTTTTAAAGAACTCAGCAGCTCAGTTTGCCCTAGATTTGGAATTTAAACATGATAGCCATCACAGTACTATTTTATGAGCAAGCTTTACAGAAAGCATTTTGCTCTGGACCTCTTTTGTGAATCTGTGAGAAAGATAGCATGGAACTCCTTCCATAAGTTACAGGGTGTAGCTTTTTTCTAGGTGGTATATGAAAAACTTATTTATTGATCACTACTGCACATTGCACTGACATTTGCAACTCATGCATACAAAGTTTTGTAAACAATAGATTAAGATGGTAAAGTTCATATGAACACTACCAGTGTCAATCTGTTGGGGTATTTGCTTCTGTGTGGCAAAGAAGAATACTGTTGCATTTGTAACAAATCCTCCTTTATTTAGTCATTTGCGTGAAAGTCTACTGGTCTGACCTTTGAAGGTCCCAGGGACTGGGGTCTTTGGGCAGGCTTATTTCTGTAAGGATTTCTATGGTTCAAAACTCAGGCTGATACAACTTTCTCCCTTCTTACTGCTATTGAAGGTGCTTTTTATGTGTGCAAAGCATGTAATTTTTGCCAAGGAAGTATTAACTCCTGTCCTGCATCTGTCTACTCCTGTCTGTTAGTCTGGCATGTGTTCCTAGAGTTATATTACAGACTGGACTGTGAACTCTTTCTCTGTACCAGCAGCAGTACAGCACCCACCACACCTCAGGGAAACACCAAATAATACTATTAAATACTTCTCACAACAGGGCAATAAATAGACATACAGGTTGGCTTTTTTGTTGATTCTCTTCATCCTGCTGAATATATTGTAATTTCTCCTGTTGTTGCCAGAGTCCCCACCACAAAATGAGAGAAATACGCCCAGCCCCATTGATCCTGACTGCGTAGAAGTTGAGGTGAATTTTAACCCTGACCCTGCTGATTTAGTGCTGTCCAGTGTGCCTGGTGGTGAGCTCTTCAATCCTCGCAAACACAAGTTTACTGAAGAGGACCTGAAACCACAGCCTATGATTAAAAAAGCCAAGAAGGTTTTTGTCCCAGATGAGCAAAAGGTAACAGATTTATTGCTGCAAACTCTTCTAGGCCTTGATAAAAGTTTCTGGCTCTTTGTCCAAACACTTTGACATACAGAGCTAATGCAGTTTACCTACAGGATTGGGCAGAAGCACTGCCAAGAATAGAATTGGCAAGCCAACTGCTGTGCTTGCTGTTTTGCAGGTTTTGGTATCATGAGCTAATTACTGGCAAGGAGCAACTGATCATGCTATACACAGAAATTAGAAGAACTATCAAGTCAAATCCTCATCACCTGCACTCTTGAAGGCCATTGTCTATATTTACCCAGTATTGTGTCTAATCTGGATTTAAGCAACCCAGACAACAGAACAGGTGGTTTTATGTGAAAGTTCACTCCTGAATTGAAACTAAGTAAAGGAAGCATTTTAGTTGGACAGCTTCTTAATACCCAAGTCTCTTAATTTCCTTAGTTCTAGCAATGCACTTGGTTTAT
The DNA here is from genome assembly GCA_013397115.1 of Edolisoma coerulescens. Classification (NCBI taxonomy): domain Eukaryota; kingdom Metazoa; phylum Chordata; class Aves; order Passeriformes; family Campephagidae; genus Edolisoma; species Edolisoma coerulescens. The sequence continues at coordinate 1,348,797 of VWZW01005843.1, forward strand.
CCTAAAAGAAGACTCGTGTAAAGATGAAATCTTGCAGTACTGCGTTGTCTCCATTTTGATGTCACAGCCCTGCAAACCTATGGAGGAGATTGCTCAATATAGCAGTCAGTGTGAATGTCATTATACAATAAAGAGGTGTCTCTGAAGCAGTTGTCAGTTTGGCATCTTTTTTTTACTACAGGATGAAAAATACTGGACAAGGCGAAAGAAGAACAATGTGGCAGCAAAGCGTTCCCGTGATGCTCGGCGATTAAAGGAGAATCAGATCACAATTCGGGCAGCCTTTCTTGAGAAAGAAAATACAGCCCTGAGGACGGAGGTTGCAGAGCTGCGCAAGGAAGTGGGACGATGCAAGAACATTGTTTCTAAATACGAGACCAGATACGGACCCTTGTAAGCACACCCCTTTTCCTTGTTAGGGCTCTTTGTTTTAGCCTCTTAGACTTCTCTGCCTTCTGTAGAGACTCCCAGAAATAAAGTTTATGGAGGCTTTGCCATTTTGCATCTACACTAGAAAAAAACCAACAAAACACAAACAAACCCTGTTTCTGTTGGCACTACTTGTTCAGGCCCTTTCCTGATCATTGTGTTGTCCAAAATCTTAGTGTCCATATTTACAACCTTGTTTTTAACACTGATAGAACGTTTTCTGATGTCATACAATTGAACAGATTCACCTGTCTGGAGGAATAAATGTGGATCCCTCCAGACTGGACAGGGCTTTTGCTATCTGTTCTAACCTTCATTTTAAGTGGAGAAAGAGCCTAGGAGACTCTCTTTGCTCTTTTTTTTTTTAACTTTCAAACTCTTGCTCTTTTCTCCTCTCCATTCCACCTACCCCTCCTGGTAAAAGTGTAAAATATAATTTTAGGATATAAGTAGATGTTGCTGGGCAGCATCATGAAATCGTTTCCTCTCCCATTCAGAGGCACTAGAAAGTACCTGTTGTATAGAACTCTGTTCCTGTTGAAGAGGAATAGAGGAACTTTTAGGACAGGAAGACAGGAAAATACTCAATCTCTTGTAAAAACAGAAGTATTGTGAGGTTAATCCATGAGTGTCATGCAGAATGGAGTCAGTGCAGTTTTGATTACGATACTGCCTAAAATATCTTGATAGGTTCTAATCCTGGATAACTTGCAGAAACCAAGGAGAGAGAACAGTAGTGGATCACTCCCTTTACGAATGTGGACAAAATAATTTGATGTGGGTTCTAGACTGTATTTCTACCACCACCCCTTCTTTTTTTCCTTAGAGGGTCTTCCCTCTTGAACTGCTGATAAAGCAGCATGTTGCACTTAACTGAGAAGTAAGGGAGATTTAGAAAAATAGGTCTGGCTCATTAGGCTGAACCTTGAGTCCCAGCTGTTAAAAAATGGCCAGCACCTTATGCTTTGAAAGAAGGGGCTTTTTTAAAGAAGTAAACAAGCCACTGTTATTTTACTGCACCTTGCCTGTTGTGCAAGAGATTGAGAAAGAGTTTTGGTCTTTTGCCTCGTGAACACCCTATGGGATAAGCTACACCCACTATAAACATGAACAGTTTACCTCACTATCTCCTGTGTAGCAGCATATCTGGTCTCTCCATGCTTGCTGGTTCGATCTCCAGCATGTTTCCTGATAGAAAATTAGCACACAAGACTTGCTCTCTTGGAAGTAATCCATTATCAGCACCAAGCACTGCTTCAACAGTATGTGGTGTTAAAAGAAAAAATATGCTGTGTGTGATGTTGAGACCTTCTACACGACCTACAGCTGCAAGAACTAGAAGCTTTACCAGAAGTATATGTCTAGAAGTCCTCTTAACAAGAGAAGCTATCTTCAGATAGTGGCTGTGTCAGAACTCTTAGGCTATACTTCCTGGGATAATATTTATATTAAGGAGTAAATGTGGGATGATGATGTTGAGGGTAGTGGCAGTTCCTCTATTCAAATCTGAAAATATATTAAAAAAGCATTAGGGTTTATTTTCTATGCTAAAGACTAGCTTGTCTTTTAAACATAATGTGGAAATTATGAGTTTAGAGCAATTTTGTGTTGACTTCTTAAGGAAGTGGAGAAGCAGGCTAATCCACAACACTTAATGTATGCTTTGAACTATCCCCCCCTCTTTTATGCTGTTAATTTGACTAGAGTGGCTCTTGATGCAGTGTTGGTCTAATTTCTTTCAAACATACTAAAAATTGTCACCCTTTCAGCAGGGGTTTTTTCTTTCACAGGGTGGTTTGTGGTGGTGATGGTGGGAATTATGTTATAAATAAATTGTCACACTTAACACTTTGCTTTGTTTAAAGTGACTTATCTGATTCCGAGTGATGCAACTTTAAAGACTTTTAAAAACAAAGAAACTAAAAAGCACACATGAATCGCCAGTCTTCAGAGTGAGCAGTGAAATCTATGAGGTGTCCCAACACAAACAACTGATGATGACCCTGCCTGCCTCCTTGCCTGCAAGTACCCCATCTGACTACCCAGGGCTGGGCATGATGAAAAGTGCAAAGTCTCCTTAATTCTGTATATGGCTTTCTTATCTGTCTTTCTCACTGTAACTATGAACTACAATAAGCTTACCTACTGGGGTTTTGTCAAGACACTCAAAGTTCTTGTCTTAAAGTCTGTTGACAGCTTGTGTGAATAGTGACTCTTCGTTTTGGCACTCGAGTGGAAGAAAAGAGGGAGTTTTAAATGAAAGTGTCTGTATATATAAAGAACTGCTATATTTTAAGACTCTTTCCTCTGCAGTATAATGAATTTTATTTAATACTGCAGCTCACTTCTGGTACAGTGTAGCATATTGTGGAGTACTGTGAGTGCAGAACTAAAGACACCAGGAAGACAGCAGCCTGTAACGTGTGAGACTTCAGTGCAGAAGATTACAGCAGATGTACTGAAATAATCCAGAAAGCACCACAGTGTGTCATACAGAGAATAATAAACCTCTATCAAATGACCCATGTAATAGTAAACCACTTCGGTCGCTTTCCTGCTCCACAGCTACACTGCTGTAACCTGCCTTTTCCTTTATTTCGTTTATGAGGCTCACTTTCTTTTATGGTATCTTGCTGAAACGGGATCTATTCTTCTGCTAACGACTTGGCAATCATGGAAAAGGTGCTAATCTGAGCTGCTGATCCCCAAGTCTTTTGGCAGTCTGAAACTACCAAATGAGTATTAGCTCCAGGAAAACAATGGCTATTAGCTGCCCTATTACAATTTTCTGTCTCTTGACTGCAGGAGAACTGCGGTGCTGAAGGTGAAACAGCCAATGATATCCCACAGTTACAATGGGCAGCTTAAGTGTGAGGACCCTTGTGCTGATATGGGAGGGTAGATGAAAGCTTGGACGGATTGCAGAGATGTTTATTATGTTTAGAAGATGGAGGAAGTAGGTGGAAGTTCCGTTGTAAGAGTTTCATCAGCATAACAAGAATCTGCTCTGATATTAAGGAAGCTTGAGAGCTAAATCTGTGTGAGAAGAAAAAGAGTCCTTACTTTCTAGGAAAGGAGTACAGGGCCATGCTTGTAGCCAAAATGGAGCTTGTAAGACAGGAGTGTGCTCATGCCTGGAGATTGATGAATAGCATACACCTCAAGAAAAATAATCTTGAAAGCTTTCTGAAGCACAAGTGCCAAAATTATGAGGCATGACTAGTTACCAGCATAGCTCAGTGCTATCATATTGAACAATTATTTTGACTTTGTGTTTACCCAAGAGATTCCACCCCTAATTTCAGAGCAGAAAGGCAAAGAGAAAAATGTGAGAAGCAGCAGCTAATATTGTAAGCTCAATAAAAAAAAAAAAAATTCAAAAGCCAGGATTCATAACCAGTGTTTGACAGCATAACCGTTGTAAAGAGCTTATATATTAAATGTAGTTTTTGACCTATCATTTATAATGGATGATGTATTGAAGTCAAGAAAGTGTTTTTAACTTTTTGCTGGGTTACCAAAGTATACCTATGAGTGTATTATTATAATTTGGGATTATAAAGCTCTGAGATAATCTTAGGATATTTTTATCAAATAGATGAATCTTAGTTCCATGTTGCTGAAATGTCAGCATATATCTCTACCTGTATCAAGTATTGCTGATTTGGACTGATATTTTCAGTATGTACTGGGTTTTGCTTTATTTTGGTGATAAAGGCCAAAACCATGGATTAAAAACAAACAAACCAGCAACAAAACAAACAACCCTGACAGCATGTAAATGTAGCAACTTTTTTCATTTATAATTTCTAAATTTTCAGTTAGCCCTGGCTGTTCTCAAACATCATGCTTCCTGTTTAAATCATAAAGCCAAAGGCTAAGTAACTGGGCAATGAGTTGCTTCATTTGGATCCTACTGTACTTAGGAATATCTTTTAAATACTTACATATTGTGTACAGGATTTGGTTTTGCAGTATGTCATGACATTTTAACAGCAAAATACTCAGTGAGATTAGCATGTGCAATTCTATTGTTTTATTTCTGTTATCTTAAAAGCTTACACAATGGAAACTAACAGTGAATGTTCATTAGAGCTTTCTTTCTGAGAAGACTGTTAGCAAACATTTGTGCTTCCCTGTAGGACAATGCAGATTTGCACAATCTGTGATTCATGTGTCTACGGGTTGCAAAACTGGAAAATCGCACTTTAGGGTGAGTGCGGCTCAACTTTTGTAGCTGGAGAATTTGTTGTTGTTGTTGTTAAGAAGCAGTATCTTTAAAGATAGATGAGAAGGTAGTAACTATTTAAAGGAGTGCAGATATTGCCAGACAAAAAATACTGTGCAATGCTGAATTCCTTTCTCAGTTTTTGCAGTCTCAGGAAGTTAAGTTTATTGCTCCAGAGCTCTCTGCTCCTCTCAGAATGATTAGCTATATCATCTTGTTTCTTTGACTAGGATGACAATCCCATCTGTAAGTGATAACTTGGATATGTTTTCTTAGTGATCATAAGAAGACCAATATTCTTTTAGCTCAATTTGAATATTAAAAGATGCTGAATTGACACTGTTAGGGTTTGAAGTTCTCTAGCCTTGGAACATACTCTGTACAGAGGCCATAAGTGTGCCTGATGCCAACCTACCCCATTCCAGCCACAAAGGGACCATCTCCAAGGGGAGAGAATAAAGGGCATGTGCACCTTTCAGCATTACTGCAGGGATTGCCAGGAAAGAGAGCAGTTTTTGACAGAGCTGTACTTTCATTAGGAAGTGGATTGACACCACATGGCCATTTCATAGTTCTAACTTTGAAAATATATAAACTGTGGATGAGATTTATGGACAATGAGTGTTGTTTTACTCTACAGAAGACACCAGCTATGAATAAATGATGCACAATATTTAATACAGTATCGCTTTCATACATGATGATCTAATCTACACGTAGTGGGTTTGTGGCTAAAAATTCCCCAGAAGCTTAATCTTTCACCTGTTGCCAAGATCTGCTCCCGCTGAAGCTAGTAACAAAGATCTCATTAACTCCCACAGGAAAAAGTCTTTACTCTTATGCGGTTATTGTAAAGTTTTAGCAAGTGCTGGAGTCATGGGTGTCTTTGCTTTATCCTGAAGCATTCTGTGCTGGGATCAGGTGGATACATCTCAGATTGCAGGTGTAGTGTTGGTGAACTGGTCCTGATAGTTTTTAAAATTCAGGTAATCTGAATTCTGCTTGCTTTTTTTTTTTCTTGGTCCTGCATGGACAGAGTGAAAAAGTAGTGTACTATAAACTTGTGTTGGAGAAGAAATGTTTTTGGGTTGTGTGGTTTTTTGCTAAGCGGCTTTTTGCAGTTCTTCTAGTAACATTTTATGTCTTTTCCGACAATTCTCCATTTCCTTGCTGTGCTGTTTGAAAGCCCAAGGTGTTCTAACTAGAAATCACTTTCAGCATTATCTGCAGGCCTGCTACTATTTGTACCAAATTAATTTCAAGTCGGGAGGTGCAGTGGAAGGCCAGCAGCTTTAGGAATACAGTAATAAAACCACTTATGCGGAAAAGAATATTTTTTGTAGATAGCAGAAATAATGGACCTGCACAGAGAAGAATATTGCTGCTTCAGTACTGTAAGCCACCTGAGCATAAAAGGGCTTTGTTCCTTGTGATCAGGTGCTTTCGTTTTTAGTGAGAGAGAAGGTATCTCGGACCTTTGTAAAATCCAGATAGGCTTTTGTTCACCCTTCTAGTTTTAGCCGCTAAGCACAAGATGAGAAATGCAAATTTGTCTTAGTGCATAAATCTCATATTTTTGGCAACACACACCTAAATCCATAAAGAGCAAAATCATTTGTTAGTGCTAGTGTTTTGCCTTTGCAGCACTACAAGACTCTGACTGGCTTTCTAGATGTTCAGATAATTACTCTGATCTGTATATCTGCCACTGTAACATGGTGAGACTGGGAGAAAGGCAGAAAGAATAGGCTTAACTAAATATCTGTGGAGATGCTAACATAATGCTAATTGAAAAATTACAGGGATTTAACTCATGATAGTGCAAATTGTCATATGGATGTAATTTGTTAGTTTGATAGTCTGCTGTCCCTCACGAGTCACTTCTGGAATGCAAACTTCTTGAAGTTCAGACACCTACAGGGAAAAAGGAGTCCTTTGAGGAAGATACATATATAGATAGACATAGATACTTGGCAAGCAGAGCAAAGAATGAAGGCAGGAAAAGGAGAGTAAGGCAAGAGTCTGACCTGAGTGAGATTGCTAAAACTGACACCTCACTGTTTGCAATTTTAGGCCAATTTGGATCCCCTCCGTTTAGCATCATACTGAAGATAAGTACTTGTTTAGGTCTTGGGAATCTCCTTCTCTTGGTCCTAAGACCACAGTCCAGAAGGAAGTGAAAGGAATATATAGATAGGGAGAAGAGTTACTGCAGAAAGGCATGAAAAAATAGCTGTTGCTTCAACTAAGTGTGCTGTTGCACTGGGACTTGACCTGCCAACGTGAAGTGGTCAGTGCTGTGTCATGAGGAAACTACTGCCTGAGGCCCCAACCTTTTAAGGCCTCAATTCTGCTGTCATTTCTGCATGGGAGGAGCCCTATACCTGTAGAGAACCATGTGGACTTCACAGGATCTGTTCTTGAATGTGAAGCTCTGCCCAGGCAGTCAGCTGCAGAATTGTGTCCTTAACACACTATCCAGTTGTAGTTCTAGGGCTGTTAATATTAAGTGTAATTTGGGTGCCTGTTATATAGCCAAAACCCTTGTTACTTCATTTTCCTAACTAAGGCATGAGCAGAAGCCCTTTGCTGTACAACATCTGTAAAAAAATTAAAAATGTACTTCACATATGTCTAGTAAATTAAGGCATGTGATTTTGGTCTGTGGGTCTCAACAAACCTTGCTCGTGTACCTGCCTGAATGTTTTCCTAGATCTGCAGCTACGTTTCAGTGAGAAGGGATGGTGGGATTTGTTTTCCCGAGGGGGCACAATAGCAGCGCTCACCTGTCCTGCTGGGGTGACCGCTCGCTACTGGCCAGAATCAGGGATGGATGCATCCTCCGCACTTTTATGTGAAGTTGTCTGAAATATGGTGATTAACATGATTATTGGAATACTGTATTTTGTATAACTTAGAACATGTAAATACACTTTGAAAACTAATCTGTTCTATGAAGTAATAAATAAGTGCTTCCATTGTAATATCTGAATATTGTTAATGCTTCATGTAGCTTGATTTGGGATTATTTCTTTCCTAGAGAACTACAGAAATCAAAACAAAGATTGATGTTGTGGAATTCTAGTCTAGTTGTGATGCTTTCTATCAACAAAAAATGTTTTAAAAATAATAATGAGCTACTTAAGCAGAGAAACTAAGATTTTGAGGGAATTGATTCTCTTCCAGTCTTTCTTTAACAGTAGTCACTGATTACATTCATAATTGTACTCTTCCCATCCTGTTAGCTGGACACTTGATTTGTTTGTGAGTAGCGTTTGGAAAGTAGCAATATTAAATTATTTGTAAACTTTAGTGACTGAGGAAAACTAAAGCTGGGTGGTTTTTGTTGGGTGTGTTTTTTTAACTATTCTCTCTTTTGGCTCAAACAGATCTGTCTCCACCCTTCCAGCCAGACTGCAGCAAGTTGCAGTGAAACAGTGAGTGACTGTTACTGAAGCTCATTTGTGACCTAGATAGTCTACATCTTTATTAGTTCCATTATGTACATAGATGACACAGGTTTCCTGTTGTGGTGAGGAGAGAGAGAGAAAGTGATTAATGACTTGTGGTTTTGCTGAGTACATGTTCACTGGATGCTGCACAGCTGGAACTTTCATCAGCTTTCATGACCTTTTCTATCTCGTGTTAAAAAGAAAAAAATAGAAAACAGTGGAGTGAGAATCATGAGCAGTCTGCTAGGAAATCTGAACGCTTGGGTTTTGAGGAGGTGAGATTAATCCATCAGCCTTCATGTAAAGAGATTAGCCTGTGATGACACTTTCTCCAGCCATAATGTAACTTTGTCTTTAATGCTGTACTGGAACAGTCTCCTTTCTGGTAACAGCTGTGTCTGCAGTGTTCCATAAATGACAAAGCCACATCTTTCGTAGTGGGCAGAGACAATGGCATCTCTTTTTATTTTCTTCTATTTCTTTTCCTTCTCTCTCAGTGTCTCTAGGCTGTAAAATAGCTATGAAACAGCTAAGCATATGTGCAAGTTATTCTGAAAACTCTGTTCTTGTAAAGCTTTTTCAGACACATACAGTTTTTAACTAAATAGTTTGAGGGAACTCCTATCTGCGATATTTGGCCTGAAATTCTGTTGCCTCTTGGATAAAAGTATTTTTTTGTCTTCAGATGTGACATTGATCTGTCCCATTCATTCAGTGGGATGGATGATAAATCTGCACAGTATTTATATAAGATACAAATCTGATCTTAGTTTTACTGCGTGTTGTTTAATCTCTTGGATGTCTGCTCCTTGAGGTTGTCTATATAATTCCTGTATATGTAGCTGCTTTTTGAAGCAGTCCATCAAGTGCATTTGAGATCATCCTGACTGAAAAATTCTATAGAAATGAAAGAGATAATAAAGCTTGTAAAGCAGCTGGGTAAAACTGTATTGCCATAAATGGTTTTAATTTATATATGAATCTTCTGTCCCAAACTGCTTATTTTGTACATAAACCTAAACACTCCTGGCAGCTGATGGGTGAAAATAAAGGTGCTTAAACAGCAATCTAATGAGGAAAGGGCATTTCACTATTACAGAGTTGGTATTATTTTATATTTCCATTTATTACACTTTTTTAAATGTATAAACCACAGATTTGAATTCTCAAAGTCTTCGGCTTGGATTTTGTGAGTAGTTTAAATCCTCTCACCTCTCTGCTCGTAACAGGTTTTTAAGAAAAAGAAAAGCTTTTGTTTAAAATGTAAAATTTTGACTGTATTAAATTCTGTTAGTACCCTTCCTTTTTAAGAAATAAAATGTATATTCCACTATGCTGAGATCCAGTAATTTTGTTCTCTAGATAGCATACAGTGTGCTGTACAGCTCCACTGCCAGCATTACACCTGCAATTTGCAGTGAAGTTGGTAGCCACTAAAGCAGCTAATCCCCTTTTGGGAGTAGGTTCTTGCTCTGCATTTCCCATGTGTTAAGCGTGCTGGTAACAGGTATGCAGTTCCCTGCTTTTATTTTCTGGATTAACTGATTTTAAAAACTTTTCAAGATTCTGTGTTTGTCCTGCAGTGACTCTTGGTTGAACTCTCTCACGTAGGGGGAGAAATCTGAGAACAAGTCAGCCACAGACAGTTGGACTGTGCTTTGTTACGTCGGGGCTGAGAACATCCACAAAGTAATCAAAACTTACCTTCTTTCATGGGAAGAAGTAAGGTTCAGAGTAAATAAGTTTTGTCCTTGAGGACAGGTTTCTCTGTTCCTTTCCATTCTTTTCTTTTAACTAACCTTGGTTAGTTGGTTGGTTGATTTGTTGAGGGTTTTGGTTAGTTCGTTGTTTTTGTCGTTGGTGGTTGGGTTTTTTTCATTTTTGTTTTCCAAAAGCTGGTAATTGAAGATCAACCTGGTAAGAAATGTCTGTCTTCTATATATTCACTGCATCTGACACATGCTTTCAAAGTAGACAAGATCACTGGTGCTTCAGTTTAATGTCTAGATAAAGTGCAGTAAGGATCTTCGTTGGATCTTTGCTTTTGTAAAAGGTATCTTGTGTGATTAGTGATGGAGGGTGGTAGCAAGGAACAAACTAAGTGTCAGTGAGTTGTTTATCTCTGGCCATCTTCCAGAGCCATGGCAGGATTAGTGACCCAGGCAATTTGTTTATGAAAGCAAAAAACCTTTCTCTTTAGAGGGAGGGGCCTGACCTCTACCACACACCAAAGGCCAAGGACTCCGCCAAGCCAAGGAATCGCCCTAGAAACCGAGTGGATGCAAGGCTGTGCTGGATGTATCCTTCTGGTGTTACATGGTCTTAACAGAGTGGAGGATATTTGGCACTTTTTTCCCTGTTGAGATGTCAACTGGCAGCAGCACCAATGTTTGTTACACTGCCTTCTTTTCAGGGAGCTTGAATGTTCTCTTGGGTGGGTGGGGAGTGAGTTTATAAATGTACTAACTCTGCACATTGTATTACTAGTTCCCTTTGGGAAATGTTGCAGCTATTAGTGATCTGAAAAATGGCAACTGCTTACTCAGCCTCCTTCCTGTTGTGTGTTGGGGAGATCTGCTGATCTTGGGACTTCAGATACATTGGTACTCATTTTTGCTCCTGCTGGCTACACCAGATCCACAAAAGAACAGAAAAGATCTGTCTCCAGTTGGGTCTATAGCACTCCATAGCGGCAACGGAATGCTGTGGTTGAGAAATGTGCGAGAGCTGCATCTGCCAAGAGCCGCTGGGTTTTTGATTGCTGTTGGCTATGGTTGTTGGCTGGACACGGCCATTGAGAAAATGTGTCTTAGGCTTCTGAGGAAACTGGGAGCAAGCTGACAATGAGGGAGTAAAGCCAGAAGCTGATGTTATAGCTATGATAGACTTGTGGTTAGGTGGGTGGGGTGTTCCTGGGAAATAATTGCAGAAGAGTAATATGGGACCAGCCTTCCTCCCATAAAGAAAGGAGAGGAGGTGGAAGAGGCTGGCTTGGGAGGTAGAGCAGAAAGTTGCTGGCAGTAACCCAGATGTTGCAAGAGGTGAGTTCATGTACTTATCCCTCTGTGCCTGATCACAGTTTTTATGATCAAAACTGGCTCTCGTATGCTTTATTCCCGAAATACGATTCCAGCTTGCAAGAGCAGGCTCAGCAGCGCCCCACCCCCGGCCGAAGGCTGGAGCAGCAAGGCTTTGAGCCAGATCCATGTGCGTGTTCCACGGTGGCAGTGAGGCGGCAGCAGGGCCGCGCACTGGCACGGCCCTGCCCCAGGCTTTGTGCTGCGGCTGCTCCCCACACCTGTGCTTGAGAAGGGCGCGGGTGGCTCCCAAGCAGCTGCTGCTTCAGCCTTCGTTGTCTGCTGGTGCATTCATTTTATCCTGCTGATTGCTTATTTGCTCCTAAGGCTTTATAGGGTGTAAAATGTAAAATACATAATTTGAGGAGAAGTAACCTCACCTTCTCCTAAGCTCGCATACTGCCTCAGTCCATCAAGCCATGGTTGCTCCGGTGTCCTGCTCCTGCACGCTGCTTGCAGCCCGGGATCAGCTGCCGTTCCAAATCTTTTTCCTGAAGGAAAGGCTGCCCTAAGACGACAGTCCTACTGCAGGACCCACCCCCTGGTGTGACACGGTCTGGGGCCGCGGGCAGGGAGCGCCCGCCGTCCCCTCACGGCCCCCGCNGGCGGCAGCCGGGGGCGGTCTCGGCGCACCGGGGCCGGCGCCCCTCGGTTTGAGCTCAGCAGGGTCAGGGGCAGCCTCAGCTTCCTGCAACGGGACCTGCTGGGCTCCGACAGCTCTCCGCAGTTCTCCGAGCTGGCCCCCCGCAGCCCTCACCGAGGCTCCCGCGTCAGGGCAGCTGTACCCTGCAGCCCCAGCACTGAGGGGGACAAGCGGCAGGCAAAAATGGCACGTCGCAAAGCTGACGGTCTTGTCGTGCCAGTGTGGGCTTCGTTCCGCGCTGAAACATAGGGCTGAGACTTTGGACTCTTTTCGGCCTGCCCGAGTCAAGACACTTGGGGACAATCTAGGGAACGTCCTGACTGCCTCGGCCTAAAGGCACCCTCTCCCTTTCCGTGGCCAAGGTCCACAGAAACCTAAGGATATGAACAGCAGCAGGAGTGAGTGGGAGAGAGCAAAAGCGTCTCTGGTGTCCCCCGAGCTCCTGCAACAGGGAAAATGCAGCCAAGAAGTCCCAGAAGGGCACTGCCTGCGATGATGAACACCTCAAGCTCCCCAGGTTGCCATAGCACACCAAGCCCGAGGGAAATGCTTCCCTAGCCCTAGAGCTGGCTTTGTCCTGAGCCTGTGAGCAAGGCAAACCAGCACACCCAAATCGTGACTAAGAGCAGCAGGAGTGACCCTATTCTCCTCCCTGCCTCACCCCAGCCCTGTGGCTACTGTGGCCAGAGAGGTTACAGAAATGAAGGAAATTAATTTCCTAAAAACCCAGAAGGAAAAGAGGTGACCTCTTTCTTGCCTCTTCAAAGATCTGGGAGGACCCTGAAGCATGACATTAATGATATGTAACCAACCTACGGAGGACACAACACCCTGCGGTTTCAGCTCTGTACCAATCCCTCTGGGGACCAGTTTGGGGACATGATTGCAGGCTTCATTTCAGACGTGTGTATGGCTCATTCTGGGCTCCCTCCTCTCCTGCCATGCAGTGACTACCAGCCTGCTGAATCTCTTACCAAATTAGGCTTCTTCTGCCCACCTTCCAGCCTGACAGGCTGTCACAGAAGTTTATACCATGGCTGGCTAGGAACTTCTTTCTAATTTTAAGTCTAAATGTATTTATGATCCAGATGAGCTTCTAGGAGAACAAATTAGACTTTTGCCCTAGCATATCTTTTTGATGCATGGATGCTGTCCCCTCTCAAACTCTCCTGTTTTAGATTAAACAATCTCCACACTCAAAACGGCCACTCACAAGCCTGCTCTGTACCTGCTACAGGTCAGCTCCATCTTTCCTGAGAAAGGGTGTGTAGAGCAGCATCTGCAATGCCAGGTGAAGAGGTACCTCACACTTGCTGGTCTCTCCAGACAATTCTTTGATGGGCAAATCCTTGAACTGAGTGTCTTTATTCAGAGCTAAATTGGCAGCACATGGGCAGTGTCCACCCCCTGCATGTCTTCTTCCAGTGCTTTGGCTTGAGGGGTGCCTGGTTTACAGCATTCTGGGGCAAAACACTGCTGGTTTCAACAACTTTCCCAGTGACTGACAGAGCCCCTTTCTTAGACAGCTCCTCACCCACCTTGCCTCTTCCCTGCTGGTCCCTGTGCCAGCAGCACTCAGTGGGAGATGGGACAATTACACAGGCCCCTGCTCCAGACCATCTGTCTCTTGCCCTCACTCCGACGGACAGGGTGGTGCTGGGGTATCATGTTTCTGCAATGGAAGGTAGGTTTTTCCCCCTCAAGATCCTTTCTGCTCTTCTCCAAGGAACTGTGATAACCCTATGGCTCAAGGAGGAGGGAATGACCTTTCTAAAGTTACAGAGAGAAGCTGGGGGAAAGAAAGGAACACTGCTGGTCCTGCCGACAAGCAGGGCTGTGAGAGGTGAAGGAGAGCGTGTCAGGGGACTGTTGATGGCCAAGGAGGGCTGGAAGAGGACATGTCCTCTGGGTAGCCCCAGCCCTGTGCCTAGGTGCTGCGTGTCCCTCTGTGGCAGTACAAAGCATTGCTCAGGACCTGTTCAGCAGAACCCAGCAGGACCAGTTGCCCCCATGGGCTGGACGTCCACACAGCCTGGCTGGGGCTGTGGGGAAAAGAGCTGGAGAAGGAGGGCGGGGGAAGGTTTAAAAATAGTTCCCTTCTTATTTTTGCAGCTGTCATTCATGGCGCACAAGCCAGCCCGAGGCCTCCCAGCTCCCATACACATTACGCCTTACATAATGGGAGACACGCGGGCATCGCTTCGGGCCGGGAACAGGCATCAGGCTGGGAACAGGCAGGGACATGACATTTACACTACCCTGCCAAAGCCAATAAGCAGCTCCAGGGTGTCCAGGCCCTGAAAACAGCCTGTGGGTTGGGGAAGGCAGCTCGTGTGGCTGTCAAGGGCAACCCAGCCACAGCCACAGCCTGGAGAAGAGGCAAGGGAGAGCGGGATGCAACCCAAAGGTGAAGGCTGGCCTCAGTATGGGCTGCTGGCAGAAAGCTGGTCCAGCCTGCCGAGCCACTGTGGTGCTTCTGGAGCAAACAGCTGTGGGAAGGGGTTGGAGGCTGTGGGAAACACCACAGTAGGTCCTGAGGGGTGACTGTTTGCCAGAGGGGAAAATGTGGCCCCAGGCAGCAGAGAAGGAGGGAGGGGTGCAGAGATGGCACAGAGAAGCAGAGAACGGGGATTGCAAAGCGGCCCTCCAGGGAGGGGAGCTGGAAAAGAAGCACAGGAGGTGTGGGTGGATGGGTCTGGGGGAGGAGGAAAGGGACAGGCGATGAAGGAAGGGACAGTGCTGAGGGGAGCTGGTATGAGAAGGGGGCCAAGTGGATGGGGAGAGTTTTGAGAGGGAGGCAGGGTGGGAAGGGCAGTTCTGGGACTGGTGGGGGCTGGGGAAACAGAGGATGATTGAAGTGCTGGAGGGAAAGGTGAAGGTCCACCAGAACCACCAGAACTACCTATCCTTTTCTGCCACCTCGGTGCTACAGGAAAAACGTTGCAAAGGGCAAAAGAGCATTCCACATCCTCCCATGTCAGCCACGCTGGGCTCAGGCGCTGCTCCCACATGCTTTTCCCCTACCTCCCCAAGCCTCCTCAGCTTGGAAAACTGCTAACTCAGGGAAATTCCAGAGACAAGGGGCTGCGCATGTGGCCGCAGGTCAGGAGGACAGAGCTGGGCGGTGGGGAGGCCGCTGCTCTGCACCTGCGAGCCTCAGCCTCCCAGCCTATCTCATTTAGAAACGCTTCCACCCCTCCCGCCTTCTGGCCAGGAACTGAGCCATATGTCTGCTCACTGTAGGATCCTCTCTTCTTCCAAAGATCACCGGCTTTCATGCTTTATATGCCAGCAGCCAGACTGCCTTGGGTAAGGCATGAGTCACTGTGGTGCGGTTATTTAAAGTGTGTCTCCTAAGCGCCAGCCACGTGCCTGTGCTGCGCAGGCTGAGAAGGAATGCGCCGCTGGACCCCAGAGTTTGCATGTGGAGGGCTGGCCACTGAAAGAATGGCTGAGACCCGGTTAGCTTCTCCCAGAGCAAAGGGAAGCCTTGACATTTCTCAGCAGCCCCCTGTCAGTGGAGAGAACAATGCAGCTCATCCCAGTCTCAAACAACACCAGGCTATTTCCACATCCACAAACCAACCATACTTCGCAGGAGGTGATTGTGTTGCCCGGGGGCTCAGCAGGTCTGGGGCTGGTTTGGCAGCCATGCAGTCACCTGCTGCACAGGAGGCATGACCTGGACTTGCCAGGATGGTGCTGGGATGGTGCTTGGGTTCTCCTGATGCTGGAGTAGAAGCCGGAGTCCAATCCTGAAATTTCAGGCATCTAAGGACTTCTAACAACTCTTGGGGAAATGGATGCCTTAGCTAGTAAATATTTATGGCACATTCTAACTGCTCCCTGCTGTTTTCCATTAGGACTGGCATCCCAGAGCAGTGAGTAAGTCCCGCTGTATGTCCTCCCTGGCTCTGCATCATTCAGCTGGACCCGCTGCAAGGCTGCTGGCCTATGAATGAGTCCAGGTGCGGGGAAGCTCATTCTCCCCCTGCATCCCACTGGCACCACCTGAGATCCTGGGCACACACTATGCTTAGGCTGAGCCTCACCATCGTGCGCCACTGAGGAGAGGTGGTAAATAACAGCCTTGGCAGGAGGTTTGAGGAGCTGCTGGCCAAGCTGAGGCAAGACTGGGCATTTCTAGCATATGGAAAAGGAGGTGGTTCTGGTCAACATGATGTCTGTGTTGGCAGTCAGCATGAGGAGCTGAGAGAGCAGAGCAGAGTTTTGCAGGGGCACCATGTGCAGGTCAGCTAGACTGAAGATCTCCTTGTGTTCCCTGGCAAAAGTGATTTTCTCTGGCCCAGAGCAGAGGCTGCACCTCTGATCTCCCAGTCTGGGGCAGCAAAAGCTCAGAGCTGTTCTCACTGGTTGCAGGGCACTGAGCAGCCAGGATGTGTCCGCATCTTTCTCTTCCTTTGGACCAGGCCCCTTGGGACCAAAACAGTCTTTCCCCAAAGCCTGGCTGCTTCTGCTGCCTCTTGTGCAGGCCTGGACCCACATTAGCCTTTCAGGGAGGGTCTTTTCACAGGGGTGAGATGCCTTGTTGAGCCCATGCAAGATCGCTTTTCCTCTCCTGAAACATATGTCATTTAGATTCACAGTGTCACAGAATGTATCAAGGAAGGTATTTGTGGTAATTGCTCACTAAGCATTTTCAGAAAAAGCCAGGCTCATTTTTTTCCAAGACAGCAACAGCAGAAGAGAAATGTGCAAGGTATGGGAGCTGTTGTCCTCTTTACACCCAGCTCCTTTCTGCCTCCCTTCTCTGGCCTGTTGGAAGACTGCTCTCTCTTCCATCTCTCTCTTTGTGTTACCCCTTGCTTTCCCCTCCCTCCATCTCCTTTGCTTGTCTAGACTTTAGTCTTCAAATGTCTTTTGCTCTCTCCTCTCTCTTGCCCTTCTCTGCCTTATCTCTCTCTCTCTTCATTTACCAGTCAGTGGTGGCCACTGGCCAAAGTGGTTCTGGAGCTGTCAATAAAAGAGCCCTCCAACTCCTACAAACCATATTAGATCCCCAAACTCCATTTTGAGACTGTGGGCTCCAAGTCCATCTGCAGCTCACACCTCTCAGCTGAGCCCTCCTCCTACACAGCTCTGCTACACCTGACCTCCACTACTTGTTGCTACACCTGTAAAAGCAAGGACTGGGACACAGAGGAGGGACTGTGGCTGCTACAACATGTGCTTCAGGCACCAGCTCTCTCGCTAATCTACATCAGGCCCATAGAGGCTGATCTTTCTTACCTGTCTTCTCTCTCCTGCTTGAAGTCCAATTGCTTCAGGCCCCTGCCTGTCTTGGGACCTTCACTGCAGAGATGGAATACACTTAGGAGCTATGTAGAGTCCACTCTGACTGCCAGCTAACAAGAACCAAGCTCCTCTCCCAGGTTTCTCCCTTCACTATGAAGTAGCTTCTTCATCATCTTCTTCAGTAGAGGGTGTGACGATGGCTCATGAAAGAGAGCAACAGTTGCAAAATTATGTAAGTCATCAAGAAGTATCTACCTGAAGAACAGTGGGGCTTTGGGATTCTTCTTCCCACTGGTGATATTGTTACCCTAATCTGAAGCATGCCACACTGAACTATGAGTCTGTTTGCAAGCTGAGACACCTTAGGCCTGCCTGGTATTAGGCCAGAAAAAACTATTGTTGCTGGAATTGGCACCAACCGCTTGGGAGCCAGCAGTGGATGGCTCTGACCCGATGCCCGGGCTGGGTGGTGGGTAGCCTGGAGCTGCTTTCAGGCAGGATGCTAACCCGATACCTTGGCAACAATGTGTCCAATTAAGCCCTGTGGTATTTTTGTAATAGCAGAGCTGTGAATTGCAGCTTCCCAGCTAAATTGCACTTGAGTAATGCTCTCATGACTTGACTATCTCCGCAACATTTTAATTAGTCATTTCTGTCTTCCCTACCATGACATGGTATTAGTACAAAATTATTGTTATTAGTGCAAAATGGCTGCCCTGACACCCACTGTCACACAGCTCTTTTCAAGATGGGGCTGTGTTTCAGCAGCA
Organism: Edolisoma coerulescens; assembly: GCA_013397115.1. Classification (NCBI taxonomy): domain Eukaryota; kingdom Metazoa; phylum Chordata; class Aves; order Passeriformes; family Campephagidae; genus Edolisoma; species Edolisoma coerulescens. The sequence continues at coordinate 1,366,652 of VWZW01005843.1, forward strand.
GTGGGTGGTCTTGAAGGTGTTTTTCGAGCCATTGGGGGAAAGAAGCATCAATATAATGGATACAGACCCAAGGGCAGACTTTTTCACTCCTTTTCTTTGCAGCCCACTGAGGGCTTGACACCCAAGGGCCCTAATGCTCCCACAGAAGTCAGTGCTGATACCGAGTGCAGCAGAAGCGGAAACAGGCCCACGGGAAGGACGGCAAGGGATGGAGCTTGGGATGGAAATAATTCAGAGGGTCCATGTATCCTGACTCCTCCACAAGCATAAGCAAGCAGAGCTGGATCTATACTCCTGCTTTATGCAGAGCACTGAAAGGAGCAGTTTATACTTGTAGGTAACACAGCGTGGTGATCATAAAAACCTGCCTCCCTTTTTGGCTCGAGCAATTAACCCATACTCAATGTTTCCATTAGTAAGAGAACTGAATGATGGCATTAGGTAGTTTGACATAATCCTGTTTGCCTACAAAGAAGGTACAAATTCCTACTTCTGTAAGCACAGCAGGAGTCAACTGCATCAACAGCTTCTTTGGTCATAGCTCTAAGCCTCTTTTTAACCAGTTCTTCAACCTGCTTGGAGAAAGCTCCTCAAGCTCTTGCTGTGTGTCAAGTTGCACGTTCTTCACTGCACCGCCTGCACACTTCTAGACAGTTTCCACCACCACTCTTCAGCCTCTCCTCTCGTCTCCTCCCTCCCATCTTCCTTCTATAGCTTTGCTTTGGGATCAGTAATTCCCAAGTGCCTCAGGCCATTTGTGGTAGACACACAGTGCAGGAATTTGGTAAGACAGAGCTGCTTTTAGCAGACAATGACATTTATTCCCCTCTATCATCATGTTGCATCAACATGAGTGACAGGTAAATGCCCTGTTGCCACTTTGCTTCTGATTAAACACCTTTGGGGTTTAATGAGTTTTCCTCCTGCTGTAAACCAGTGGCCACAGCTATGGTCACTGCTGTAATCCCAAGATAATTTTGGACATCCTGGGAGGGGTGGCAGAGCCAAATGCAGCTGCAGTATCCTTCGGAGGTTGAAGGTTGTTCTGGAGACTTCTGCAAAGCAAGGAACACACCTCGCAAAACCCATCATCCCAGCTGGTCAGCAAAGACTGGTCTCAACAAGCTGTTCCAAATGTGCTCCCCTCATTTCCAGCCACGCTTCCTCAATCCTCGCATCTGCCACCTGCTCCATCATTAGCTCTTGGGCCACAGCCAAAGACTGTGGCAACACCTGAGCTACTAATTGGGCTATTGCAGCAGTGGCAGCAGAGCAGGGATGCTGCTGCCAGCCAAGCCAACTGCTCCAAGATGGGCCAGTGTGTAGCCAGCGCTCCCACTGTGCAACACAGCGACCAGCTCCCACAGCTGCCTGCTGGGGCCGACATTTTTGGAAATGCTGTTTCGCTGCATGGAGGGCAGCTGTTGCCAGACAGGCAAGGCATGTGTGGGAAGTGGAGAAGACCAGGAAGAGCGGTGGAGGGGGAAAAAAGGGAATCAGCTGCTTACAGGTGAATGGCACAACGGGGATAGGTACAGCAGGAGGAAAAGGGAGAGACAGGGCTGCTCACTGATGGCAGAACTCTCCCTTACACCCTAATGCTGGCTGCTGTTTGCTCCTAGGATCAGGCCACAGCATTTAGGGAAAATAATCCATTGGACCAAGGAAGATAGAGAGATGAGGGAGAGGAGAAGGCTAGGGCTTTGGAGAAGGATGCTTCCCAAGTTCCCCAGGTGGATGAGCTCCTACCTGGGGAATGCAGCACCCATAGTGGCATAAGCTGGTTGTCATGTCCAGAGGGCTAGGAAACCTTTCCATACCCTTGGGGTCTTCCTATAGCTTTTGGCAGCATGTGCATGTAACAGCAAACATTACAAGTGTGCAGTTGCATCTGTTCACCTTCCTTTCTACTCCGCCTGGTGAACAGATCCACAAAGCAGAGCAGACAAACTCATCTGTGGGCCAGTTTGAGTGTTTGACTCCCTGAGGTCAGACCTGCTTTGCTTGGCAAGGTGTGAAGAGGCCAGCATTCACCCAGCATGAGTGAATACTTTGGCAGAGCAGGCTCCAGGCAGGAGTGAAGACAGCTACACCCCTGGGTAAGAGGCTTTTAAGTATTTGCGAGGTGGAGAGCCACGGCCCTGCAGCCTGCTTTGCTGGTGGAAGAGCCTAGAATGCCAGCCCCTGTCACCACCAAGATGAGTAAGATCCTGCCAAGTGACAATTACCTCTAGGAGGAAACGTGGCGCCCTCCAGGAGCAACAATTACCACTTCCTCCACCAGTATTTCCAGGTGAAGAGAGTGGCCTCACCAGGCACAGGAGCACAGAAAAAGCTCTCTGTGCATTTGGCTGGCAGGGGAGCAGCACAGCCTGCGGTGGAGACCCCTTTCTGCCTGCAGACCTTGCAGGGAGAGAGAATAACATTAAAGTCAGTGAAATAAATGAGGGGGGCCTTGCTAATTGTATCTTCCTCAACAGAATTTTATCACAGAAAAATACTTGGGAAGGGTTTGTTGGGGGTTTTTGTGAGGTCAGAGCCAGCTGCTTGTACCCAATTCTGTCAAGGTTAGCAAGCGTCACTGGATAAAATCGTTGGGTTTTTGCCAACCAGGCAAACACTGTGACACCCTTTCCCTTTGCCCTTTTACCTCCCTCCCAGGCTGTGGAAGCCAAAAGGCACCTCCAGTCATTTGTGGGAAGCTTTGTCATACCACTAAGGTGACACGGTCTTCTCCGGTGCAGTGCTGTGGTCTGGCTTTTGTGGCTTCCTCATGGGGCCACCCCCACCAGCTCTTGCAGCCCTATGAGGGCAGAGCAGCTCCTAAGAAGATACTTGTGCAACTTTGTAGCACACTTAAGTATGTTAAAGAATGATGTCCAGCTCCAACCGGTTCTGGACTATGAAGGTCTACTGGCTAGGCAAGGCAAGGGTCAGCACACAGTTACTAACACAGACCTCCACTTCCAAGGTATGCTTTGAAGATTGCTACTGTGGCTCTCAGATGACCTCATTCAACCAGTTCATTCCACTTTCCAGGAAAGCTCCATCACAGGTGGAGATCAATCAGGTGCTGCTGGAAAACCCACAGGTCTTACCAGTTACTCTGTGCACTCAGAGGAGTCAACAGTTCAGTCTAAGGCACCCCACAATATAAAACAAGCTGTGATGTTGTCTATGTGTTCACAAAAAGATGTGCTCAGTGGCTTTCTCCTGCAATAAATACTGGCCTTATATGACTCATGGAGTACCTGCTGGTTACAAGCTGTATTCTCTGCTGGCGATGGAGCTCTTGTAGCCCCCCCTCTCACCTCTGTAACCATTGACTTTGGGAAGGTTTCTACTTAAGTTCAGAGACTGGTCAAAAAATTTCCATAACAAGTATCTCCATGAAGGAAAATAGGATTTTTCAAAGAGCACTCTACCTTTGGAGAAGACAATAATTCCAAGATTAAAAATAAAGCCTTATCAAAATAAAATAATCTTTCTTAGCTGTCTTTGGTTATTCTCAATAGTCAAGTCTCTCACTTGAAGAACCAAGTGATTTCTCTCTTGCATGGTTTTATACATTTGATCTGTGGTATGATTTATAATCCAGAACATAAGAAATTTTCTTTGCTTATATTTCTAAAAATCAGCAATTTGTGGTTCCCTGTGCTGATGTGTTAGCACTTAAGGTGTGGGTTATAGCATCCAATGCCTTGTCCAACAGTGTCAGCTTACACTGCTCTCCTGAACGGTGCAGATCACCTTCGGCTCTGCCTTGGAGCATCACAGCCCACCCGTGCTCTTTCCGGTCTTGTTTTCTTAGATCCTATTTTGTCTGGGTTTGTCAAGCCCTTTCCCTTCCTCAGTGGCGGCTGGCAGTGGTGCGGCTGCGAGGGATAAGCTGCCCTTCCCCAGCATGTCTCCATCCCATCCCTTTGCATCACCTCCTTTCCCATTCAGAGCAGCTCCCGGCGCTGGCAGGATCAGCGTGAGGCAGCAGAAGAGACCGATGTTTGCCGGCCCGGTGCTCATACTCCCTGTGAGTGCAATGAAGCCATGGCCCCTCCCCAAACCTCGGCGTCTCCACGTCTGTGCTGGAGGCAATAACAGCACTGTGACTCAGAGCGCCCTGTGAGATCTGGCCATGTCCCCAGAGGGGAAACACCATGCCAGGACCAGCCCAGAGAGAGAGTTGGAGGAGGATCATGTATAAGAGTTTGACAAGCAGGGAGCCAGGTGGGGATGGGGAGGCTCTGCTGGGCTGTGCTCACAAGGGAGGAGGCCTACGCAGCTGCCACCCATGTTGGGTAACTGGGAACATGCACCATTTCACCAGGTAGGGATGGGAAGAGGAGAGTTCCTGCCTCCCTTGCCTCCCCATGACATCAGCACCTGTGTGTAAACACCTCAGATATCCCTGGGGTGCTGTCCTACATCCCCCTCCTCCTCAGCCCTTCCTTGGCTCATGTTTGTGGTCTTCCAGACACCACTGCTGCTCTTTTCCCCCTGTTCTCCGCTGTGCTGCCAGTCTGTCCCCACAAGGATGCCAACCCCAGTGCTCCCCTGGCAGATTAGGCCTCTGGTTCCCCCCGGTTTTTCTGTGTGCCCCTCACTTGCCCAGCGCATTGTGCGAGTGCTGCCACTTTGGACGCTGGGTACAGGCAGGGACAGAGGATGACCTCGGTAGATTTTGGAAAGGCGCCCGAGGCCTGCTGTGACGCTGCTCATGCCTCTGAGGGAGCCCACAGCAGCATGTGTTGACACTGAACCCGACTGCAGGAAGATCAGGAAATGCAAGAACGCCTGTTGCTGAGGGAAGCTGGACTTGGCCCTTGCGTGAATTCGCTGAGCTCTGCAATCGAGGCCCGTGAAAGAAGCATTTCCTGCTGCAGTAACATTGCCCATTGCCCTTGCTATGCATCACCTTGTGTGGGTCATTTCAGGTTCATTTTTTTCTGATGAAAGCCCTAGGTGCACCTTCTGCAAGCAGTTTCTGGCTGATTCACTTGAAGGAAAACTTTGTCCTTGGTGGAAACACCCTGCCAAGTGGGAGGGACACACTCCCTCCTGAGGATCTGCTTCCTTCAGCAGTCAAACTGTGCCAGCAGTGTGAGGCCAACAAAAATAAGCACAAATGCCCCCCCCCCCCAACTAGGTCTCAGCAGCTGCAGAATAACATGGGGACTACTCTTGCCTCCTCGCCATTCGGTGAAGAGGGAACAAGTTCCCCCCACACTTTCACCTGTACCATTCCCTGCCCCTCCTCAAGGCAAAGAGGCAAAATTTAACCCTGACCCTCTTTTCCTACCTCACTCCTGTGCCTTTAAGGGCTTCTTAGGGAAGAAAAAAGAACACATTCCTTCCTGACACACACATGTACCATGCTGGAGTCACTTTTGCCACTGGCAATGGCCACACACAAAATGTGCCTTTCACTGACCAGTACAACTCAAAAGCACCATGTGTGCCAGACGGGGCTTATCCTTCTCTGGAGTGTCTAAGGGATGAAGGATGAAAGGTTCAGTCTTCAGCAGCTTTATAAAAAGATCAAGTTTCTGGAGGTGACAACACAGGCAGCACTGAGGGAGACACTGGAAGAACAGCTCTGCAAGGCCAGGGTGAACGTGTTCCTGGCTGTGTTTGAATTGGAGCCCCGCCACAGAAACCAAAGGAAAAAGCACAAGGTTTTGGAGGTGGCTAACCTTGGCCACAGCCTGCTGCTAGGCTGGTGCCTGGGCTCCAGTGGAGGACAGATGTGGGGTGGAAAGACCAGTCTGTCCCTTTGCAACCGTGGCATCAACCTTGCCCCTCACACGCACTGGGGCCATGGGCAGTGCTGCGGCTGCAGCCATGTGAGCATGGAGCAGGTGGCATTGGCAGGAAAACTCCTCAGGGATGCCAAGGACTCAGCGGGTCCTGGCCCCCCCACTAGTGGTGTTTTTCCACCTCTCGGTCCTGGCATGTCAGCAAGTGCTGGGACACAGGGAGGCACCCGCTGTTGACAGCGCCCATGCCATGTGTTATTCAATCCCAATAATCCCAAATCTCCAGGAGGCTCTAGGGTAGCAGGAGATCCTCTCCTGTTGAACTAAACTCGGGCTATTTCGCTGGGCCTGTATTTTAAACATAGTCCAGAGAATGGCTTTTCATGCTTGCGTAAGGCTTTCCTCCAGGCACCAGCCCCTTCCTACTCCCCAAACAGCCCGATTTGAGTCAGAAACTACTGCTGCTGCTGCTGTCACAGACTGAAAAGCCCAAGGCTGAAGTGTGGCATTTTCTACCCGAGCTGTCTCCTCCTTTCAGGCGGGAGCCCGCCTTCTCGGTGACTCAAGTTTCCTTCTTAATAACGGAGTCCCCTATGACGAGTGTCTAAACAACACCCCCACGCCCCTCGCTTTGGAGGTTTCAGGAGACAAGTCCCATCTTGTTGCCATGCCTTGCTGGAGCACGCTACTCCGGGACCGACTCGGTCACTGTCCAAACATCTGGCAAACACTCACACCCAGGCACTATCCCACACTGGCCCAACACGGGGCTCCAGCAGCTCCCCTCTGAAGGCTGATGGAAGGCAGAGCCTCTCCCTGCAGACTGCACTATGAGGGGTTCAGCTCCCGACAGTCTTCCTGCTGAGACAGCACAGTGACAAACAGCCCAGGAGGAACAAGGCTATACTAAACCTCTTCTCTAATCCCTGCCCAGGCTGTGCAGCTATCAGCTGTAAACCAACTCCAGGCCCTACCTGTGTCCAAAAAGGGAAAGGCTCCATGCCTCCCTGCGTCACAGCTGAGCAAATGCAGGGCAAGGATCAAGAAGGCACATAGTCACCCTCGATCTTCCATTTCCAAAAACATGTCTAAGGGCAAACGTTTGTGCGTGCTTTAGATAAATGATTACAAGGGGTTTGAGACACAAAGGGGAAAAAATAGTTTTGTTGCCTGGTGAAGTGTGACAGTCACGGGGTGCACAGCAGGCATGAGCAGCAGCCCAGCTCCTGGGGCTCGCAAAACCAAGGGCACAGTGAGCTCTTCCAGGAAGAAATTTAGGCTAGAGGGGCTGAGAGGGCATAAGTAAGGATGCTAGTGGGAGTCAGCTCCAGTTCCTTGTTTGGTTTCCTCAAGGACATTCAGAGCAGCTCCCTTCAACAGCTTTTTAAGGAGGCAGCATGGGGAACTGTGAGGCAGCCCTTGAGCAGGAGGAGCATGGTGGGGCTGGGGAAGCTGGGTCACACAGCCATCAGCACACGTGGGGCATGACAGGCATTTCAGCACCTTCCTCAGCCATCTCATCTCCTTTTGCTAAAAAGGAGCTGCTCTCTTGAACAGAAATTCTGATTGAAACTGAGCAGTGAGAGGTTAGGAAGAAAAACAGAATCAAACCACTATCATTGCTGCATGTCCTCATATCCAGCCTCAAGCCTACCCCACTATGGGAAGTCACCTTGGATGAACATTCACAGTAGGGAGGACAGAGCCTGCACATGTACCTTGATGCTCCCTCAGCTTAGCAAGTGCCCCAGCCACTCCAGGATAAACACAAACTGGTTTGTCCAGAGGGGAAAGAAATCAACCCAAAACCAGCACCTCTCTGCAGAAGCACTGCCTAGGGGAGCTTCCTCTACCCCATGTAGCGACATCAGAGGGCTCCTAACCCAGCCTCATTGGTGATGGTCCTAGTGAGCTGCCACAGAATTTGGGTATGTTAGGAACTCTGCTGCTTGACTGAAGGCCCCCAAAGCACCATGCACCAAAGGCATCCCGCTCCCTCCTCTTCCCCAGGGAGGAGAGCCAGATCTCCCCCCTCTCCAGGGAGCTGAACCATGGCAGGACCAGGGATGGCCAGGCACATCGCCACTTTTTCCTACATACTGCTATTCTTGGCAGCAGGAGAGGTCACTGAGACAGCTGTCCTGGCCCTGTTGCACAATCCTGGGCATCACTGAGCTATTCCTAACGCTATGAAACCAGGACCCTGCCTGCAAGGCTGACACTGAGTCCCAGTCCATCCGAAGGCGGCTGCATCCCTCCTTACCCAAAACCAGGCACATCCAAGGTGTTCTCTCTGCACTGAGCACACACCGCACAACAAATGGTTATTATATCATGCTTTTAATACAAACTTAAAAAAATCTGGAACAATAGAAACTGTACAGATTTGATCAACCTTTTTGTGTTTTTTTTTTTGTTTGTTTTTAACTAAATCTCTAGACACACCAATATCCCGTTCCAAAATATTGCACAACATTCTGAATACAAAACTCTGATTGTATTCCTCCTTCGCTAAAGAAAAAAAAAAAGAAGGAAAATAAAAGAAAAAGACAGCAACCCCCTGCCAGCCCCCTCTCAGTAGTCCCCTTCTCCAAAAAAAACCCCAAGCAGAGCACACACAGAAATCCTCCACTTGGAGACATACACACTTCTGTCCTCTTTCGCTCCTCTCCCACAAGGCAACTGTAGATTCACTCCCTGGAGAGGGGCGGGAGGAAAGGGAGGCTGAGTGGGGAGAAAGGAATCTTCACCACTTCTTTTTTTTTTTAAAGTTTTTTCCTGAAAAAATATTTTTTTCTCTCCTCTTTTTAAGAAAAAATCTTGAAAAGAAAAAAATTACATTTTTTTACGTTAGAAATATACATATATTATATATACCTCTTACATTTTACAAATGTAGCAAATTATTCAATACAAACGGACATCAACAAAAAGAACATAAACCCATAAAAAATAAAAGTTAAAAAAAAAAATCTTCTCTCTTCTCTTCCTAAGAAACCAGGTAAATTAGTGCAGGTTTTTAAAAAATAAAATTGAAGCTGAACGCCTACATCCAAGACTAGAAAAGACCTGAAAAGGCCATTAGTTTCCATTGCTGCCTGATGCTGGAGGAACATTTCTGAAGCACACTTTTTTCCTTTTAAGATGCAAAGAGGTTGGTCCCTCTTCTTTTCCTCCTTCCACTCACACCACTATTTTTAAAGCAGGCATAATACGTGTGGCAGGGCAAAGCAGCATCAAAGCTTCACACACATAAGCAGGTGGATGGGGGACATCCCCACTTCTTCCCTCCCTCCCTGTGCTGGAGGAGAGCATGCTGTCTCATGGCAGTGGCTCACAAGTGGCTTTGCCAGATGTGGGGACAGTGGGGGGCAACTGGACCAGGTCCTGCCATCAGGGGCTGAGCACCCCTCAGAGTCCAGTGCAGCATGTGGGGTAGCACCCTGCTGGGGAGAAGGACTGCATGGCAGTGGTAGCATCCATTAAGTGGCAGGTTCAAAGGAAAGAAAAAAGGGAAACGCAACAGCTGGGCCATCCCTCATCAACTTGTCCTAGTCTGGAAACCTGCAGGGTTGAGGCTGTGGGCACCGGCTTCGGGGAAACTGGCTGGGCTCTGCTCTCCTCACCCACCTGCTGCGTTGGTCATAGCTCAATAGCAAGCAGCCTGCTTGGGAACCCATGTGGGCCATGAGGTCAGGACCGTGTGCCCCACCACCCATCGAGGGGAACGGTGCACTGGAAACTCTCCTTGGAGAGCTCCAGGCAGAGGCAGTCTCCCTGGGACAGCCTGCTACCTTCTGCAAATGCTCACTGGCAACACAACTACAAAAGGGCTGGAGCGCCTCCATCTCAGGGAAGGGAGCAGGAGAAGCACATGGTCAAGCTCATCTCACCTGAAACAGAGATTTCTTGAAAGAGCACATTGGTTCCACAAGCGCAGGAGGAGCGGATTTCAGACTGTGCTCCAAGAAGCATCATTAAAAGAAAACCAAACCTCAAGTTCAGGAAGCAGCAAAAAGCTTATTTTTCATTTAAACTGAGAACTTCCAAGACTGGAGTTTCATCATCTCCATCTCTCTCCTCTTTGCACACTTCCATGCTCACACAGCAGCCTCCAAGGAGACCTTCCTCTCCACCTAAAAAGCCTCCACCCTTCCTGGCCATGAAGCAGCCCTCCTTTGGCTTTCTGTGAAGGTGGGTTTTGGAGTCCTCAACACAGAAGCAATCAAGCTGAAAAGCCACTACTGCCTGACTGCAGCATATCATCCTGGGGAAAGCCACAGAGTCCCAGATCCCAGCCCTGCTGTGAAGAGGCACCATAAATTCACAGGCTGAGATGACCACTTGCCTTTGGAGCATCCATCCCAGCTCTGCCCTAAGCTTGCTGCTGTCCATGCTGATGTGATCTGGATGGAATAAGGAATTTATGATAGGTGCTTCCTTTTCACGCTGGATCAGCCACCTCCTCAAGCTTCTCCGGAAAGGCAAGGGAAGGGATTTAGTCAGGTGCGTACCTGGCTGAAAGCACAAACCTTTATGCTACCACTCAAGACAGCAGCTTCAACAACATCACCCTATCTTCCTGAAAAGTTGTGCTGCCTCACTAACTAAAAAGGAAGGAATTTCCTCCCTGAGACAAGATGAATTCACAGCAGATAATGAGAACTCTGACCTCAGAGGCCACCCCAAGTGGATGCTGGCCCCTGCTCCTGGGGAGAACATCTGGGAAGTGTGGCCAGGGGTCCAGCTGGTTCAGTGCCACCTCCCCCAAGCCACAGGGACAGGCAGGTGGTGTTTCTACACCACAGGGGCTGTCACCCAGACCGACTGGGCAGCCCTGAGAGAGCACAAAAAGACCCTCTTGCTCAGGTACAGAAAGGCCCAATAACCAGAGCCACTAAGCTCAAAGCACTGTCCCCCTGTAGCCACAGCTGGAAGTGCAGATGAGGAAGGGAGCAGGAAGAAGCCATTTCACAGTAATGCTCTGCCCTGTGACGTGCTGGGAGATGGTCAAGGAGAAGAGTTAGTGCTTTTCAGCACACAGACAGAACAGCTGATGCCAGCTTGGGCTGGAGCCACAACAGCACAATGGTCTGCGCCCGTGGGCACAGGAGATGCTCTCCGTCTACATGCAGAGCTGTAACAGAAAAAGCAAGCTCACCCACCCATTCTGGCTAGCACGCAACCAGAGTGTGTGCGTCTCCACCAACACTGACTCATCCTCTTCTCGTCCCTCCTCCAGCACGGTGGTATGAGGATGACATCCCTACACCCAGGTGGAAGGACCCTGTGTCCAGCGTGGGGCAGGGGGTGGTGCAGGGAGTCAGGAGCATTGTGACCTACGGTTGCACCAGTCCTGGGCTGGGGTGGGGGAAAGGGGAACACAAACCAAAAAAAAAGCCCAAGACTCATTTTAAGGAGTAAAAAAGTGAGTAGGAAAAAAGCACAGGTACTGAGTTAAAAAACAATTCAGTGCTTCAGGAGCGTTACCAGCACAGCGCAACAACACTGAGCTCTCTCTTTTCCCAAGAACCTATATTTGTAAGGTTTTAATATTTTCTGTATATTTCTATTTTTCTTTTCTCTCCCTCTTGTTTGTTTTGTTCTTGTTTCCCCCCTCCCTCCCTGCCCCAAAATACTCTCCTTCCTTTGTGTTCAGTTGGCCAGGACGACAGGCTGGAACGACTGGCTAGGATACTGCATGGCATTCAGGTTGTAGCTGAGTCCTTCCACGAAGGGAGACTTCTCCAAAAAGAGGCTATTGGTGCTGCCACCGAAGACCTGAGCCATATCAAAGGTACCACCTGTGCTGGCGTTGAACTGCGATGCTGGCGGGATGCTGCTGGCCTGGCTCTCACTGGCAACACCATCGAAGAAGAGACTGCTGGCTCCCGGCGAGCCGCCACTGTAAACGAACTCCTTGGCATTGGGGGAGAGCTGTGACTGCGGGGCTTGGCTCCCAGCGCTCCCGACGAAGTTCAGAGAGTGCATAGACAGGGAGAGGCCCTTGTGCTTCAGCAGGTTGGTGGTGGGAGACCTGACCATTCTCGGCTGCTGCACAGCCCCTGCTCCACCACCCCCTCCTCCGGCTCCTCCACCCTTCTTCATCTTGGTCGAGCCGAACTTGGTGGCAGCAAAGGTGGCAGTGGTGAAAGTGATGGGCTGCGCAGAGCGAGGGATGAAGGTGGGGCTGGGTGACTGGCCAAAGGAGGGGGACGGAGAGTTGGACAGCGAGTTGTCGTGGCTGCCAATAGGGACAAATACCTGGGCGTCGGGGTTGAAGCTGCTCTTGATTTCTTTGTCCAGCTCTGTGGCACTGCAGCCCTCACTGTCATCTAGGTAGAGAACCTTAACAGAGCCCTTCTCACCGATCTGGTAGGAAACCTCAAAAGGATCAATCCAGACACTCAGCTCTTCTGGCACATTGGCACGTACATCCTCCACAGCCAGCCCGCTCCGCTTGGCCGCCAGCTCCACCACCGGATCCACCGTCTCCCCTATATGAACACAGCGATAGCCAGATCCCTTCAGAGGTTTCTCCGGGTACCAGTGACCTTCATATTTCTTCTTCAGCAGGCGCTCTAGCTCCTCACCAAACAGGTCTGCCCGCCTCCGAGGAAGCTTGTTGTACAGGTATGAGATGATGAAGTTAAGAGCAACTTTGATCTCCAGATGCATACTCTCTTCGCAGCAAGCAAGTCAGGGCAGTGTATTAAAAGTGACAAAATGACAGAAACATAGACAAGTTTTGACTCCAAAGAGACCTAGGGAAAGAGAGAAAAGGATGGATGAAGACTAGAGAAGACAACAACTCTCCACCTGTTGAGAAAAACAACTGCGCCTTTTCATGAACAAAGCAGAATGAGCAGTTTGCACCAATACTAACAAGAAGTAATGCTCTCTAGGAGAGTCACCACAAATCTACTGGTCCTCAAAAACAAAGGGATGCCGGTAGGGAGGAGTCTCCCTGCTCCTCTTTCAGAAGAAATAAGGGTGTAGCCACTATCCGCACACAAGTACTCACCTCGCTGCCAAGCACTGCTGCTGTAACCCGGCAGGCCACTGTCTGCTCTGGCAGAGCTCTGTCAGCACATCTAACACGCTTCTCTCCTGCCCTGGCACTCAGCTGCTTCCAGCACGGCTCACCTGCACCAGCCTCTCCAGAGCACAAGCGAAGCACCTGAACAGCCTCGTGACTCGCTCAGCACTCGCTCAGCAGCTTTGTGCAGAGACCTGCTCGCGCTCAGGACGGCAGGGCCAGCCTCTCCTCCGGGGGGCCGGGTGGTTGTGCCGGGTGCCACGTCCTGCTGGCACAAGCGCAGAAGGGACGAGAAGGAGCGAGGGAGGGTGCCGAGGCACCAGCTGTCAGCCCATGTTTACTATCCCCTTGACTGGCAGGCACATATCTTATTAAGTGTACCCAGTTGAGACTCTGCCTAGCTACAAGCATAAAATCTCAGCTTAATTCTGCTGGGGGGGAGAGTGGGACAGGAAACGTGCATAGGGTCACAAAACACACACGTCCCAGCAGCCTATCCAATACAGTTCACATCGCTTATCCCTGCAAAGAGGGAAGATGAGCTCTGCCAGGATCAGGTACCTACTTAATAAAAACTGAAATTGCTTGCCAAAGATTGAAGTAATCCTCCCTCCTCTCTCTCTGCCTTGTGATGAAGTCTCCGAAATGGAGAGAACCCACAAAAGCACAATGCAAAACCACAACATTCAACTCTCCCATTATACACAGATTTGCAAACAGTGTTTGTCTGGGTACAAAAAAACCCCAAACCAAACCAGGTATGTCAGCACTACACTCTGTCACCCATCCAAAGAAGATGAATCCCACAGATATTTTAAGAGGAAGCACACTTCCAGTAGCCTCCAAGCCTCTCCAGGGGAAAGAAGAATATCCAGTTTTTAATTGGCAGCTTAGTCAGAGGCTGCTCTGTCTTCAGCTGCCCTCACCTTGCTCAAAGAGATACATTGCGTTCAACCGTCTTCCTAAAATGGGCTTTATGGATGTTCTTGCACAGCACTCAAGCCAACGTTTACGATGTGTGACAATTATTTGGGGGTGGGGATGGAGTACAAACATTCATTGTCAGCATTCCCCTGAAAAATCCCAGCAGCACCACCAGGTATCCATGCTGGCCTAAGTCAGGAGGAATTAAAAAACTGACCAGACTTGTTTGCTTAGTCTAGTTTAGTGGACAGGAAGGACTGAATAATTTTTTTTTAAAGAAGTCCTCAAGTATTTTGAAGCTTTACTGCAAAAAAGGGATGCAGATTCTATGCTTTTTCTGTACTACTCCGAGTTCACAGAGGCTTAGCTTTAGGATGATGGTAACCAGAAACAGATCCCACACCTCAAATCTGCCAACAAGGAGGCCAATTCTGGAAGGAACCCCCTTTGGGTTTGACTCAGCAACATAAAACCACACAGGAACAAGGAAGTGGAAAAGAAGTCTTGCCTTTAAAACCTGCTTTAAGGAATTACTGTAATGTAACAAAGTTTGGTAGGTCACTGCAACCTGACCAAGTCCAAGTAAGAACAGATGAATACCAAAGAAATAAGCCACCACAGTTTTTTCTAAGAATAGTAAGGAGAAGCCATTTTCAGAAGGCAAAAGTCTTGGCACAGAGACAGAGCCTTTTCCACAGAAATGAAGTATGAAGCAAACCCCTAAAACAGCACACCTAAACCCTAACAGGAGTTTGTATGGACTATACTACCTCAAGGGAAGATTACATAGAGCTCTCTAACTTCTTTGGCTTTGAGACATTCAAAAGAGAGGACATCTTGGGATCCCAGCAAGTCAAGCAGGAAGAGAACAGCCAGTTTGTAAGTCTTTTAATCTTGTGATAAATTCTAATCCAGAATCTAATAAGAAATCAGATATTAAAGACTGGGAAAAGAACAGTGGCCAAAATTTGTCAACACCCTATCTGCAATACAAATGTCTCGATATACACTGAGGAGCCCAGCTCCTCATCAACTTTTTGCAGAAAGCAGTGAGGAGGTACAATTATACATCATTGTCTCCTTTTTTTCTTTCTTCCTATTTTCCTAAAAAGAGAATACTCTGTACCTTGTTTATGAAAAGGTAAGTTAATTAGCCTAATAACACCAACAGCTGCCAAGGTAGTGGCATACAACTGATACCTGCTGAAGGCACAGAAAAAAGTCACTGGCTCCTCAGGTTGTTGATACACCAAGATGCGCTCCAGTAGGATCCCCTTAATTTCTTTCTACTGCACTGGAATATGATAAAATAATTTTTACAAAAAAATTTTAAAAACCCAAAACACACCGAAAAACAGCTGAAGCAGCATGGCTCTGAGAGAAGAAACTACTGAATATAATTTGTAAGAGGTATTCTGAGCAGTCTCCCATAAAGGCCAGCATTTTCAGAGTAAAGGCTTACTGTACACGGGCAGAACATCGAGGTGCTGGCAGGGAACAAAGGGCTGTTTCTCTGCTCTGCGGAGGGAAGGCAGGAGCCCCTTCAGACTCCCCGTTATCGGTATGCTGAAGGGGAGAGGCCAGACTATCACTTGCAACAGAGAAGAGCGAACGATTCTCTCTCCTCCTAGCTACACCAACAATGGGTGACCTTGCGGGTATCCCCCTTCGAGTTCCCGAAGGGGGCCCGGCCCCGGGAACGGGCTGGCCGCCGCCTCGGGACTTGAACAGACGGCTGCCACAGCCGGACGCACACGTCTGGAACGAGAGCGCCCAGCCCAGCACCGCCCGAAGGGCGGCGGAGGCTTCCCCCCGCCAGACGAACGGCCCCGCGGGGACGAGCCCTGTCGCCCCCTCCATCCCCGGTAGCGCGGCCATCCCCGGTGCCCGTCCGGCCCCGGCACGCCGGGAGCTGTAGTCCTCCGGCGCGGGGTATTGTCTCTCCCCTTTCTCTGTCCGGGAACCCGACCGCCA